>SNQJ01S0113619.1:9790-26528 GCA_010110895.2 Picea sitchensis
TAAAGAAATGATTTGGTTATAAAGGTTTATGGAGGAAATGGGAAAGAAGCAGGAGAATAGCAAGTTGTAATGTGACAGTTAAAGTGCCATTCATATTGCAAATAAATAAGCCTTCCATTTGAATACTAAGCATATACATCTCATGTACCATTTCATACGATCTGTCTTGGAAGATGGACATTTGAAGTTGGAAAAGATACACACTACTAACTAGCTAGAATTCTGCAGACATGTTAACAAAGGGAGTAACGAGGGAGAAACTGAGTTCCTGCTCAGTTTCAGTTGGTATTCAAGCATGAAGGTGAAGATGATAAATTTTCTAGGTCCAAGAAGGATCATAGTCCAACATATACAACAACGATGGAGTTGTTGAGATCAATATTCAAGTGGGATATTGTTGGTTGTGGAGCCTGGTTATCTTCCTCACTCAGAGGTCTTTGTTTTCAGCCGTGTTTATACCCCATGAAGACTTTACACCCTGGAAGAATTTACACTCCTCCACGCAGGGGAGTGCAGGGGGGGCTTGGCCCTCCTGCGGGGTCCGGGAGCAAGCGGGCCCCCGAAGGAAAAATTGCCTTGTAAATGTATATTATAATTTCATAGTAAATCTGAATCGTTCATTATAAGGTCGCATATATGATGGTAGAAGTTATGTTAGGGTTTTTTTCCCTAGAAGGCAACCCTCTTTTATGAGGGAACTGTATTGCGGCTATGTATCATTGATAATATTGTATTTCGAGTGAGGAGACTATGAGAGAAAGAAGAGGAAGTTACAACAGGTGTGTTGTAGGTTGTATCCCTTCATTTGTTGGATAATAATAAAGGAAGGACCTGGAAATTTCTATGGTGGACATAGCCCACACCGGGTGAACCACGTATATCTGTGTATCTATTGTATTGTGTATCTTTTGTGTTTTATTTCCACATTTGTTTTATTTTATTGCTCTGCGATCCTGTTTTTCGAACAATAACGTCTTTAAAAAATTAAGGAGTACAATTTGAGTGGAGTGCCAAGTGTGAATAAAATTTCCAGTGATTAAAGGATTTGCTTACAAGTGCCCCTATTTTAAAAGTTGCATATCCATATGAGGATTTTTTTGTGTGCATAGATGCATGCAAGGAAGGTCTCGGTGGAGTCATTATGCAAAATGGACATGTAATTTGTTATGTGTCTATAAAATTGAAGTAGCGTGAAACAAATTATGCCACACATGACTTGGAGTTGGCAACTATATTGCATGCCTTAAGGATGTGGAGGAACTACCTCATGGGTTAAAAATTTAAATTAAGGACAAACCCTAGTGGTCTGAAATATTTGTTTAAACAACCAACACTAAATGCCAGACAAACTAGATGGCTGAAATTTCTCAGTGAATATAACTTTGACATTAAGCAAATAAAAGGAAAAGATAACAAGGTGGTTGATGCACTTAGCAGAAGGGTGCATAAAATGAATGTTACAACCATTAGTATGTACATAATAGATCTAAAAGATAGAATTATAGAGTTCATAACAACATATCAACATGATGTGCAAGTTAAATAAAGATTACAACATAAATATAAGGATTACAAGCTAGAAGAGGATGGAATCCTCTTATTCTGAAACAAAGTTTATGTTCCTATTTCTCAGGAATTGAGAAATTTAGTTCTAAAGGAGATGCATAATGTGTCATATGTTGGACATCTAGGATACCAAAAAACTATTATAGTTGTAAGAGGCCAATATTTTTGGACTGGTATGAAGAAAGATGTCACTACTTATTTGGCTAGATGCATGGACTGCCAGAAGGTAAAGGTTGAGCACAAACATCCAGTGGGATTGCTACAACCACTACCCATTCTTGAATGGAAATGTGAAGTTGTTACTATAGATTTAATTACCAAATTTCCTAGGAAAAAAAGGAAACATGATTCCATCATGGTAGTGGTGGACAAACTTACAAAGGATACACATTTCGTTCCAGTAAAATTAACTCATAAGGCAGCCAATATTGCAAAAAATTATATGAGATAAATTGCTAGGCTACACGGTGTGCCTAAGGAAACAGTGTTGGATTGGGATCCCAACTTTACCTCCAATTTTTGGAAGGGGTTGTTTAAAGGATTTGGGACCAATTTGAGTTTTAGTACTACTATCCCCCAATGCCTAGGGATAATTAAGGAGATGATGTCTCTAGCCCTGAAGGTTGAAGAGATGGAGTGTTGAGAGATAGATGAGTGGACAAAGCCCCTCCTATTATCACATATCACCATTGATTGGAAACAACAATGTACACCACACCAGCTTCTCCCGCAAAGAACGACAAGTATTGCTTCATGAGGTAACAATTCCAATGTTGTTGTAAGCGTCATTTTAATAATTGAAGCATTTGAAAATGTTGCAAAGGGTCCTTTCTTGATTTTGAAAATGTTTGCTTGGAAATTAATCATTTTTCCTCATTTCATCTTGGTCGTTGACATGTTTTCCTAGCAACTGGGTCACCCTCGGGAAAAGGGTTTCAAGGAAATCTTCCCCTCATTCTAATGGCTCATCCTTGGGCTAGTGATATTTACAAACCATTGAATATGGCCACCATCACTGGGTATCCCAATACCATGCCCAAAGAGTCTCACAAATGGTCACCCAAATTCACAAAAAACAATGTTGTCACACCTGAAGATCATCTTCATGCCATTGGTGTGGCCATGGAAAAATATGGTGTAGAACATGAATATGTTGAAATGAAGCTATTAGATACTTTCCTTGATGAATATGCTAAAAGGTGGTTCAATTGATTTCCTGATAATCACTTACAATCTTATGAGGCATTCACAAATTTGCTCAAAAAGAAATGGACAAAGAAGAAAGATAATGGAATGTTATTGATGCAATTCAACCTAATTAAGAAGAAAGAGAATGAAATAGCGGAGGAGTTTGACACTAGGTTTGACAATTTGCTCAACAAGATCCAAAAGGACTTGTGTCCACCTCTAGCAACCATTCTCCTTCTTTATAGGAATTCTTTCGAAGGTCATTTTGGTTTTATCCTGAAGGAAAGGATGCCTGACAGTTTATAAAAGGCCAAAGAATATATAGTGAAGATTGAGGAACATCTTATCCATTCCAAGCTTGAACCTTTTGACGGGTGCCTAAAATGGCATATTTTCAGCACCTGTCTATACCCTTTTTGCTTATAATTTTCCGTTTATCATTTCCTTTTTGACACTTCCTTTATATAATTCAACATGTTTATCATCAAGTTAGAAACCCTTTCCCATATGTAATTATTACGTTACTTTTGCTTTATTCTTAAAAGGAACTTGTTTCCTACATGTACTGATATTGTTGTGTAGAAAGAATACAACAACTGCTACAACTCTTTCATGCTACAATTCTGATTGCACCTTCAGCTGCTGCAAATATAGGAACGAGCATGATGCTAGAACCTATTACACCCATCGATGTTGCAATACCAGGACCACTGCCAACCCCAAACACATTATCTATTGATTCAACTTAGAACATCGACTACAATTCCAAAGAACACTTTGAGTTAGCAAAATTTATAGTCTACCGACTACTGTGATTCTAGCACAATAATCAAATGATGAAGTTGGTAGATGGGAACCAATCCTCACAAGGAAAGTGACGTAGGACAAGTTGGTAGCCAAAATAGGAACTCAACCAGCTCGTCGAGTCAGTAGAAGCAGATCCTTTTCTAAAGTTTGGCAAGCTTTTTTAACCAGATGAATAACCAGATTCTCGTGGTTGTCCATACATTATTTGTATAATTTTAGGAAGATAACCATATTGTATGAAAACCTTGACTCTCTAGAGCTAGAGAAGGAGATTATTCAGACATATACATTATGTTATTGTATCTTTTCAATTCAACAATATAGGTTCCTTCTCTTGCTCTCGTGAGTGTGTTATGTCTTGATGATCATGTGATTCTGGTGTGATCACCTAGTACCTTCTCTAAGGGGGTAGGGCCTCCTCCTTAGCCAGGTATTTCCTGTAACAATAGGAGTAGAGGTTAACATTTTTATATTGTTCAGTTTATTTCATTTATGTTTGATTTCCATTTTCTTTTCATTTGTTGCAACTTCATATTTGTAGTATTAGTCACACGTTGTAGATGTTATTTTGATTTGTTTTCATTTTAGTTCAAAATAATGTCATCTTTTATTACATGGAAAATATATTATTCTATATATGTGAGGGGTTAGGGTGGTTCGGTCCCTAACATTCATTGAATATCAAGAGGAAGAAGGAGAAGTTCCTTGTGACCCAATCAAAGATCAAGAACATGAGTATCATGTTGATGAAGATCACATTAAAGAGAATGACCTTGTTCATGAAGAGCTTCATCATTCCATAGATGAAGAGTTTGATGAGGACTTTGAAGATAAAACACTATAAATTCTCATTCAAGACCTAGAGCATGAAAAGCATGAAGATCAAGTATTTGAAGAAAAGCGAGATCCACCTCTTGAATCCATTAAAGAATAAGACTTTAATGAATCATATCATGTTGAATATACATTCCATGAAGAATATTATATTGGAGAGAGAATCCTTCCTTATAAACATGAGAATTTGGTTAGCCTTAGATCTTCTCAAAATTTTGTATTTGATGATATTTATTATTGTGATTTTGAGAAGATTGAATTTGAAGAAAGGCCCTCAAGTAATGATGAGTTTGAGGAGGTATTTGATTTTCCATTTAATAGAGATGAGGGCATCCAAGCTTATGTATTTCCTTCACATAAATACAATGGTGTGGTAATTTGTACTCCTTTCCAAGTTTTTGAGTTTCATGCTATACCTCTTAATGATTTGGAAAGTGAAGAGTTTTTAGAGAAACCCTTGGATTTAGTAAATTTCTCATTTGATGAAGAACATAATGGACATGGGATTTAAAATATTGATGATTTTCTACATATTGGGAGGCATAAATGGGATATAAGTTGTTTTAATTTTGATGGGGATCCTATTTATGATACTAATGATGATTCTAGAGTTTGGTTGCCTTTGGAACAACCATCATTTTTAGAAAATTTCCATGCTCACTTCCACCCTTATATGTGCATTAATGATGCAGATTTTTGGAAACATGAAGATGGTTTGTTCACATATTTGTCTCAACCACCTAGGGTTAATTTATTACATAATTCTCATGGAAACTTCCAACCATATTCTATGGGGCATGATACATATTCTTTTGAGCACTTGGAGCTACTTTATGAAGGCAAAAAATTGGAAAATTTTCAACCACCCCTCTGCTTAGATTTTGGTGAAAATTCATGTGTCAAATCAACATTGGAGCACTCTTATGGAGGTCTGATTCACATGGGGTAGCAAGTATTTCGTAGCATAAATTTCCAACCATATTTTTCTTCATATTTTCCACAATATGTCACTGGGAATACAATTGGGAATTGTGTTTTTGGTGCTAAAATACTTATGGGGCTAAAGTGTTTTCAACTTTTGTTTTGTTGTAAGGATTTCCAACCCCATATAGAAGGGAAACATGCCCTAAGTTGGGAACAATTTGTTTTTCAAGATCTAAGTTTACACCCATTTTTCATCCATATATTTTACGGAAGACCATGAGGTATTCTCCAAATTTATTATGATTCCATCTCAAGCCTTGGGGAGTGACATCGTACATGAAAGCCAAGGTGACCATTTCTTGAACTATGTAGATCATCCTTATTAAATGCAAGGGTTACATCATGAAGGCCTTTCTTGGAGCAATGATGAGTCATCATTTTCATATTGCAACACTGTTACCCCCAACCTCTGGGTAACTAAGGAGATTATGTCTCAAGGCCCATCGATTGCATACATGGAGTGTCAAGAGCCGTATGGACAGAGCATAGCCCTAGAGGGCCCCTCTTTTCATTGGTGCATTCTACGCATCACCAACATCAGTAAAATCCATCACACCGGCCTGGCCCCTGAGGGAAATAGGTCTTTCTCCATGAGGTAATGATTCTGGTATCATGGTATGTGTCACTCTAATAATTGAAGTATTTGAATATGTTGCAAATAATCTTTCTTGATTACAGAATGTTTTCTTGGAATTTATACTCTTTTCCTTATTTAACCTTGGTGGGTGTCATTTTTTCCTAGTAAGTTGGTCACCCTCGGGAATAGGGTACTATTGGGGGGTTCCTTGAAGAGTCGTTGTCCATTATTGATCATACTTATCTTCATATTGCAACCCTGCTACTCCCCAACCGGTAGCCTAAGGAGATTATGTCCAAGTTGGCCCATCATTGCATACATGGAGGTCAAGAGCCTGATGGATGAGCATATCCCTATAGAGGGGTCTCTCATTGGTGCATTCTACGCATCACCAACATCAGTAAAATCCATCACACCGGCCCCGCCCCTCTCGAGTACAATAGGTCTTTTCCATGAGGTAATGATTCTCAGAATATGGTATGTGTCAATTCTAATTAGCTATTTGAATATGTTGCAAATAATCTTTCTTGATTACGTATCAAGTTTTGAATTTATACTCTTTTCCTTATTTAACCTTGTTGGTTGACATGTTTTCCAAGTAAGTGGGTCACCTCGAATAGGGTACTATTGGGGGTTCCTTGAAGAGTCGTTGTCCATTATTGATCATACTTATCACCTTCCCACACTTCTTTTCTTCTCACACTTTCCATAATTTTCCTTTCAAAGCATTGGGAGGAGGTCCAAGAGCGAACAACGAGAGGAAATGATCTACTATAGACGAAAGGGCTTAAGGTGCATATATTGATTTGTCTTTCCTTTCCTTAATTGTCATTAGTTATTGTTTCAGTGAATGGTATGTCAGTGCCCTAGTGAAGTCACCTGTTCAGTCACTGTAGTCCACAGTAGGATTTTCCATAGAAGAATTGGTGACTCCACTAGGATCCACCGAAAGGTATTAGTTTATTCTTTTGGTTTGAATTCCTGTTATTTTATGTGCTTTCTGAGTTTGTAAGAGTCTATGGCCACCTTCCAGGTGTTTGCTAGTTTTTCTAATCTGGGTGGTCACTCTAAATTGTATCTATTTCTGAGTTTGTTTAGTAGTATACACGCCCTGTTTTATACCCAGCCTCCGTACACATGCGCTCTGAGTTACTACAACCTGTGTACATTCGCAATCTGCCTATGCATACAACACATATATGTTCTTTTGAAGAGTTTTTTTTTTTTAAATCCATTTCTTCCAGGAAACCTTTAGTCTCTCAGGTCCTCCTAAGCACCAAATACCTATGTTAATTGTTGTTGAAAAAGATTTAAGTCTCAGATTGTCTATGAAATTGTAAAGAAAACTTCTTGTATAGTTTCTTTGTCTCTTTATGTCTTTTATCAAGGTTGAAGGTGTGATTTTTAGCTTTAGGTTCTCCTTTGGATTCTGTTGAATCCCTAATTTATGGCAGTGGCTTAGGACCTGAGTTAGTCTCTCGGTTGTTCTCCTTCTCTCTTGGTATGCTTTGAAAATAAAAAATAATATTTTTTTTGTTTTCATTTCACAAGCATATAAAAATTTCAAAAATTGTAATTGAGTTTAAGCTGCATTTTCATGTTGCATTGCATTGTTTACATTTTATATTTGAAAAAGAAAAATATCTTAGTATAGGCTTTTGTTTTCTTCTCATCTTGAAAATAATTTAAAAGGAAAAGAATACTTGTTTGTTTTCTTCCTTTACTTTTCTCACATTGAGGACAAAGTTGCATTGTGCATTGTTGCATCGAAAAGAGAAAAGTGTGCATTTCAAGTTTTTGAAGGATTGTTCATGCATTTTGCTTGAAACTCTTTTTCATTTGTAGAGTTAGTGTAAAATATTCTTTGTCAGTGTTCTAATTAGTTTCTTTTTTACAAGAGCCTCAAACAACATCAATTGAACTTTCGTTCCTTGAGTAAGAAAAGCCCCTAAAACAAACGCACTAATCTAAAATATATTAGTAACACTTTTTATAGGGTTCACCAATAGCTTAGGCTAGGGCCTTAGATTAAGTGTGGAGAGGTAAACTCTCCAAGGCCAACCAAAACTTAACTTATATTTATGTGCTAGGGTGTGAAAAATCCAACTTGTAATTACTCAATCCGAGAATCTCCTCTAACACAGGATTCAAACACGAGGCCGCGTGGAGGACGGTGACAGAGATATCCACTCCTGATCCCGACAAAGCATTTGGGAGAGTCTGTATTGGGGGTGAATCCTATAACATTACTGTCTCGACTTGTGTCAAACCTCTGAGACACTTGGATCCATCCAAGGTACTCTAAGTGATTCCATACCTCTTGTGTTCCAGGCCTTAGGAGGAGCTTTGGGCTTAGTTACCTTGCTCACACACTCGCTCGGTTGTCGATTGTACCCCCCTGGTTGTTTATTACAAGTTGGTGTCCTAGTTTCTATTATATAGGTTTAAACATAGGTGAATGTGAGGGGTGTATCATGGTACCTGAGGCAGACTTTGCACTCTTTGGGCGACACCCAAAGGGACCGTTAGTCAGAGGTATGGGTAACTGCTTCTCCTGGCCAGTTGTTTGCCTTTGTGAATGATTTAGACGATCAAGACTTCATCTCCCTAGGTCAGAAGAATTCAGAAGGGTAGTTTGTTTGGATTGTATCCTTTTAGGCTTTTATTCTTAGTGGTGTTCTTTGTGATCACTAGTTTTCCATAGCAAGTTAGTCAGTCATTGCTTTGGACTCGAGACTTCATCCACCTGGGTTGAAGATTTGGAAAATTTGTTTGCTTGCGATGTTTCTCTTAGGGACTTTTATTAGAGTGTTTCTTTGTGTAGTCGGCCTTAGGTTGTTTCAGTGTCAACAATTTTTTATCAATGATTCAAGGTGCTTGACCAACTGCTCTGTTGGTTAGGACGGACCCCTGGTATTTCTCTTTGAAAGTGTTGAGTCACCTATTAGGCATGGGTCTTTATACCACTGGTTTTCTAGAGTCAGTGTGTGAGACTTTTATAGACTTGAACGATCCTGCAAGGGAAGAAACTGTGCCTAATATCTTCATTTCCAAAGTTCCTGGCGATACCAACCAAGGAATCCCTTCGCAAGGGGATTCTTGTGCTTTTCCTTTCTTTGGAAATTTTGGTGTCCCTTTGATGGCCACTTTGAACATTCCTGGGTTGAATGTGGGACTACCGGTTTGGTTGGGTACCATTCCAGATGTCTTGAATTCTCTTGATGCTTATAATTTAAGCAATTAATGTCATGGGAATCATGTTGATGTTCCTTCATCAGTAAAGTCTTCTCCTCCTCCTTCTTCCTTCTCTGGTGAAAGTCTAGCTACTAGTAATCGGAAGTCTAAATGAAATAAAAAGAGGAATAATAGGAAGAAGAAATCACCAACCTCTACTAGTCGTGTTGGGGATTTTTAAACAACCTTTGTGAGTCATGTTGAATATAGGAAACCAGTCGCTGCCATTCATGCTGGGGGGGAAAGTCCAATCACTACTAGTCATATTGGAAATAGGTTTGTAGTCTTTGTGAGTCATGTTATCAACCAATCGCCAACCTCTGCAAGTCATGTTGGAGAGGTGCAAACAACCGCTTCAAGTCATGTTGGGGGCATGAGTCTCATCAATGCGAATCATACGAGTGATATGTCAACAACCTATCCTAGTCATGTTGGGGGCAAAAAACCAACCACTACTAGTCAGGATGGGGGCATTGATTCTGTTGAGAAACCTAGATAGATAGGGTGTAAGCCTAAGTTCCATTCTAACATTTGCAAGGGAGATCACCTTACTCATATGTGCCTTGGAATTCCAGAGGTACGAATATTGTGGTCCCTGTCTACAAGATCTTATGATTCTGAGTCTTATTTGGTTTTCCAACAATCTATTCAGTGTTTGGTTGACGAAGGGGTCATGTCGATGAAATATTCGACTGATCCCACTCCTATTTTGGGGGGTGATGTTCCATCAAACTATGTTGTCTCGTAGTCTATTTAGCTGGTGGTTGAGAAAGTGGTCATGTCTATGCAATGTTCGACCAATCCCACTCTCCTAATGGGGAGTGATGTGTCTACCAACTATGTTTTTAGCATTTCTAGTTCAATGCCTTCAAAACAAGGGTGTTTCACATTATTTTCATCACCCCTATGACCATTAATGATGTAAACCTATCCTTTTTCTTTAGAAGTATCAATGGCATGAATCCTTGAAGAAGAATGAAGATACTTTTTCCAGAGAGATGAAATCGTACTTTTCCTTTGTCAAAAACCTTAGAAAAAGGGATCGTCGCACCTTGCTTAGTGTTAAGGGTGCGATTATCTAAGATCGTCGTAAGTTGCACCATAGTGGCCTGCAACATCATCGTAGTTTTCTCAGTGTTAAGGGTGCGACGATTTCCGTACGAAGGAAAAAAAGGAATTTCTCGATAGTTCTAGAATAGAAGCTTCGAGGGTGAGGTGGCCTCCGATTGGTTTGTGACTGAGTCACGTCCCTGATCTCATGGGATCATCCTAACCTCCTCACCCTATCCTTTTTAGCTTATAAAAGGAGAAGAGTTCAAATGGGAAAAGTTAGTTTGCTAGCTTTTGGTGCGAGCTTGAGTAATTTTTGTAGCTTTGGGCTTTGCTTTGTCAAGATAGATTGTTGGTCTCAGAATCCATGGAGCAAGAAGTGTGTGGGAAGAAAGGAACTATTGGAAGGGACCTTACAACATCAAGGCATCGTTTTTATTCTCCTTTTCATATTTCTATTACAACAATATATTTATTTCCCATAAAATTGGACTTATTTTATTGTATGACTCCTTGATCACATACATATGTTTTGTTGAGTATACGTTGTTTCTTTCACTTCGTTGGCTTGTGTCTTTTTACAGGTTCAACATCCCATAAGCCTTGAAATGGAGCGAGAATGACACTAGCGAGGACAAATGAAATTTAAAAGGTATGGCATTTATCTCTTGTTAGTTAGTATGCTTGATGATTGAAACTTAGGGAAAGTTTTATATTTTGTCTTGTTTTGTTCTAATTTCATGGTGAAACTAGGGAGATCAGTTTGTGTTCACACTTACCGATTTTTCCAATAACAAAGGGGGCATTCCACTCACTTCGAGCACCCCCCCTCCAAGTCCTAGAATGGTTTCCTTTGATTGGAATGACCTTGTTGAGCCTTTTCTTCCTTCTTCTACACCCTTTCAAATAAGATTTAAAGTTAATTCAAAAAAAAATTACCGATGTAGTGTGGATGAAGGAGCCTCCACAAGTATTTTATCCTCCTTGGCTTGGAAAGATTTGGGTTCTCTCGAGCTTATGTTTGCTTCGCATGAGTTGTTGGATTTTGAGAGACGTCCTAGTGAATATTTGGGGATTCTTCCTCAGTTCCCTATCTCTTTAGGTGGGAAGACTGTCCTTCTCGATGTTTTAGTGGTGCAAGGCCCATTAGATTTCAATATGATTATCGGGTGTGATTATGTATATGTTATGAACGTTGTGGTGTTTATTCTCTTTTGAGTGATGCATTTCCCTCACAATGGAATCATTTTCACTATCGACCAATTGACATTTGATAATCACCATCCTAATTCATCATTATTTCAGGCTGCCCCTTTATATGTTCCTAGTGTTCATGTAGACTCTACCCTGCCACGGGTAAATTATGTGGCATATTATCCTTGATTTTCAATTGCTTATGAGCAAGAACCTATACAATAATGTTTTCCTTCTCGAGACATGGTATCATCAATTGATCTACTTTTCTATCCAATGGGGGAATGGTAGCCCTTGCCCCCCCCCCTATTGGTCCAAGTGATCTTGAGTTTTAGTTCGAGTCTGATATCGTTGTTTGTAGATCCTCAAGCCCTTGTGCTTTTGATTCTTCACTGGTAGAATCTGTTATTCCTATCTAGAACCTCCATTTTCATATGGAAAATGGTCAGTTTTCTTCACCCTTTGGGAATGTCGACCATCCTCATTTGCGTGATTTATCAGATATTGAATTTCCTTTAGATGAGTCTATCCTCGAAGCCATGAGTACGGATTATATATCACAGGAAGACTCACACCGTGGTTTTTGTTTTCTTCCTTTTTGGGAGACTTTCCAGGTTGACTATTGAAGAGACTCTTGGTCTGAGCTTAGCATCGAGCTCTACCTGAACCAGTACCATGCATGATTCATAAGGCTATGCGGTGATATGTACCATATTGTACAGTACAGGTTTGTTGTTTTCAAGTTTTGTATTCAATAGAACCTATTATTTTTCGAAGTTTCTATCTATATTGGATTTATTAACTTCTGGATGAGTGTTATTGGCCTTGTATGCAAGATCCTGGAGACATTTTTTTTCTTTGACATTTTGTATTGACCTTGAAACTAGCATATAGGTTAGATTTTTCCCTACTTGAATTCTTGCATTATCCTTTTCCTGGTTCATTTATCCTCAAGACCTACCCCACTGAATTGCGACACTAACCTTCCTTATTGATAAGTGTGTCATACTTCATGTGGTAGAGCCTTCCTTCCATGGGAATCCTAGTTAAAGACTTGTTTTCCATTTGGTGCCCATGCTAGAGTACTTCATAGGCATGGGAGTCATGTTTAGTCCCGCCATGACTTTGTGTTGAAGCCTCATCCTTCTTATTCATCATTTTTCTAGCCTATACCCATGGGAATCCCCTAGAGCATGGTTTCTCTTCTTTCAAGCTCACTTAAACTATGAAACCGACATCTAGAAAGAGATTATTTATCCTGTTTTACCTAATTTATATTATTTACGAAAAGGATCCCCCCCAGAGTCTCCTTTAACCTCTTTTCAAACTCCCTAAAATTGAAAATATTGTCAAGCAATCTTGTTTCCCTTCACGATCATCAAATTGAAACTTGAAGGCACATCCATCTCACCCCTTTTCAGTTCGGATGGCTAATTTATGAAAAAGGTACATCCTAGGAGCTAATGTTCACTAGGAGGGTTTTCTCAGGTATACTTTTACGCCTTTTTCGGGCCTAAGGGATTAAATTTACGAAAAAGGGCCATTCTCTTTGGTTTTGGTTTATCTCTTTTTTGGGCCTTGGAGATTATTTACAAAAAAAAAACTCCCTGGATTCTTCTTTAATCCCTTTTCAGACTCCCTAAACAGGAAAAGATAGTCGAGTGACCTTGTTTATTTCACACTCATTAATAGGTCTAGAAAGAACATCTATTTGGTCCACATTTAACCCTTTTCCCGGCCAATAGATTACCTAGGAAAAAGGAATACCTCGGGGGATACATCCCGTTGGGCGAGTTTTATTAGGTATTGGTTTATCCATTTTTCGGGCCGGAGGAACTTAATTTATGAAAAAGGAACTATAGTTCTCCTTGGTATAAGTTTAAACCTTTTCCATACCTCGAAGACTCAACTTACAAAAAAGGTGCACCTCAGGAGATTCATCTCGACGAGAGAGTATTCCAAAGTATTATTTTGTCCTTTTTCGGGCTTGGGGATCTAAATGTATGAAAAAGAATACTTTGGAGTCTTATTTTAGTGTTTTTCAGAATCTCTAAAAGTGAAAAACCATCGATTTTACCTTCTCTGGGCTCGTAAAACTTTACATTGAAGGAATCTCATTGTGTCATTATGAACTCCCATTGCATGTATCGCCCTTGCATCTTTGGCCTAATGCCAACTCCATTTTGTTGTTGCTAAACCTTTAGAGAATTCCTTAGGTGCAAGCCTTGCAACACATTTTCCTTTGTGATCTAACATATTGACCCATAGAGGTATTTTTCCGAGTGTCCTTATCTTGCACATGTCTCCTTGCACTAAGCATTAGTATGTTCCATGCGCTTGGAACTAGTTTGCTTTCACCTAGGGAGATTCATCTCACCAAGAGAGTGTTCCCAAGTATTATTTTATCCTTTTTCGGGCTTGGGGATCTAAATGTATGAAAAATAATACTTTGGAGTCTTATTTTAGTGTTTTTCAGATTCTCTTAAAGTGAAAAACCATCAAGTTTACCTTCTTTGGGCTCGTAAACCTTTACATTGAAGGAATCTCATTGTGTCATTATGTACTCTCATTTCATGTATCATCCTTGCATCTTTGGCCTAATGTTGGCTCCATTTTGTTGTTGTTAAACCTTTAGATCATTCCTTAGGTGCAAGCCTTGCAACATTTTTTCCTTTGTGATCTAACACCTTTCCCCATGGAGGAATTTTCCCGAGTGTCCTTATCCTGCACATGTCTCCTCGCACTGAGCATTAGTATGTTCCATGCCTTGGAACTAATTTAATTTCCCCTGAGACTCATTCCTCCTTTGTACCGTAGCATTCTTTTATTCTTTTTCAAGCTCGTTAAATATGTGAAAAAAGACAAAACAAAAAAACAATATTCCAAAAATAGGGGACAGGGAAACATTTTCTTTTATTGGAAGCAATCTAGTCACCCTTGGACAAAGCACATCCTTTAGTTTGTTCTGCACACATTGGTATTTCGTATGACCTTAGGAAGTTTTTCTCGTTACATAGAGTTGTGTCCTCCTCTATTCAGTTACACTTCCAAACATTTGGAGAGTTTTTGGTGCCTCATGTGCCAGAAAATTATGTCAATAACATGTTGCATGAGTTTTTTCATATGTTGTTCTCCTATCCTAGGGAAAGTCTTACAACCTAAGTCAGTCATTCTGTGATAAGTCTCTTGACCTTCATGATTCGTCCATCCTGAGAGTCCTATCAAGTTCACATTTAGAATCAATGAAGTTCTATGACTGATGTTTGAGATCCTCCAATATTTTCACGACAGCTTGTCTAAGACCTCATAGTAGTGAGTCTTACACTCCTATTATACTCCTTCCTGAGTTTTGAAGATATTGAAGATATTGCTTGAGTCATGAAGCTATCATCTCCAGCCATGAGAATTGATGCCTCCTGAAGATTCATATGACATTTTATTTGTATATATTCTGATGATTTTGAGATGTAGATCCACTATGTATTATTCATGGCTACAATTTATATGGGCATCCAACTTAGTCATGTAACCATGATTTCTATATATGACATGGATCTGCAGTGTAATTGATTGGCATCCATGTTTAGTTTTTACTGAGAAAGGGTGTGCTCGCCTCAGTGATTATTATTGTTATATTGCAGATGACATGCTCATGGATACTCATCTGGGATCACTCAACTCCAGTGCCTTCCCACTTTATTAAAGATGTTGTAATGTATTTCGACCATCATTTTCTCTTCTAACCTCACATATTAGGGGGCATCTGTTATAGATCAAAATGCCACTACTATGCATTTCTAATACTGTTCTACTCATTTACACATCTTCCAACCATTTTTGTTGAGGTTCCTCTTAAAAAATAACTTTTTGTATGGTGTACGTGCCATGATATACATGCACCATGCATACATATGCGATCTGAATAACTAAAAGCCCGCGTATACTCTCAAAAATTACAAAAAATAATAAATTATGTTCTCTCTGATGGAGTTTACAGGCTATTTTGGGTTTCACAACCATTTTACCTTTTGTATCCCTTCTTACAACAAAAAAATCATCATGTCTCCATATAAAAAGGGCCCTAGGGGGGGTCATTTGGATACATGAAAGAAGAGGCAAGTGAACTCTGCCAAAATTTATCACTTTATCATTCCAATTCTTTGCATCCTGCTCTGAGCTTTCATCCTCAACGTTCCCAATCATTCATCCTCATTATACAATCCATCCATTCCCTTATATTGGCATGTTGGTTGTGAGGATCCCACATTGGGATTGGTACACTTAGAGTATAGTTAGAGGAACCTAGGCAAGGTTTGTAGAGCGGCACTAGCAAGACTAAGGTTGTAACTTACCATTTTGTTATCAATAAAAGAGAATCTTCTTGTCCTAAATCTATGTCTTCTTGTTTATGTTTATAAAAAACAATCATGAATACTTAGATCTTTAGATGATATTGATGATTATGTATATGTTGTTCTATATTTTTCTATGAAATTGTTTCAATCCAGCATTGGGAGGAGGCTTGCAATACATGAGAAAACAACAAGATGAAAGGATATACTACAAATGAAATGACTTAAGGTGCATATATTTATTTTCCTTTCCTTTCCTTAATTGTCATTAGGTATTGTTAGATTTGGGTGGAATATGAGTAATTATGTATTTTAAGGTCTCATTGCTCTGCCTAGTCACTAGACCCTGATTAGGGGGATTTTTCTGCATAGAAAATATGCTCATCCAAGAGGTCTTGAGAAACAATGAAGTGTTATTTCCTAAAAGCATAACACCTGCAAAAGAAAAATCTCACATATATAGACGTCTTGCTTGTTGAGGGATCTACACAAGTGCGTTACAAGCAATGATTTACCCCTATGGGAATTTGTGTACCTCTCCCTTCAAGTGACATTGGGTACAAACTCCCAAGTTCTATGTTACCCATTTGAAGTACCCAATTGTTCTGGATTTTAATTAATTAATGGCAATAAATGGGCTTGGAAAAATGTTGCATCGCGGATGAAGGGAAGCACACCCTCTAGAAAGGCACCCATAAATGAGATAGTATGATCCATTGTATTTCATGAACCCCATGCCCAAAATTCTTACCCATTCCACCTCACCCTCATAGATGAATTGATGGGTTTATGTTAGGAAACACCTTTGATTTGAAGACTGACTAGCCGAATAGAATGACTTGACACCCCTCCCACACCTAAATTTGAAACATTGTATAACATCTTTGAGCATTTGTTTAGTTTGAAAAGGGGGGTTTGATGCACATGTTCAAGTGGTTTGATTATTAGATGT
>SNQJ01S0113621.1:2240-28373 GCA_010110895.2 Picea sitchensis
CTGGACCATTCCCCACCCTAGGCCATTCCTCCTACACTAATCAAAGTGCACCCTGGAGAGAATGTATAACCCTAAGGAATGATTGTTCGTACCATTTCCTCTGTTAACCACAAGAGGAAAAGACAGTCCTATATCAACCTCCAAAATGGACCATTCCTCATGTTAACCACAATGAGAAATTGTTGTGCGGCGAGGCGGGCCAGTCTTCTGAGTAACCCTCAAGAAGAGAGACTTCCCTAGACCACTCCCCATGTTAACCACAATGGGAAGTCACTGTCTATGATACATCAGCAATCAGAATAATTCCCATGTTAACCACAATGGGAGGTCACTGTCCATCAAAAATCTCAATCCACTTTCCGAACAGGAAAGAATCTGTCCAATCTGGACTATTTTTCAATCACAAGGATAAATTTTTCAATAATATGTTTTAGTGCTCCCTCCTAATCTGGGAGTCATATATTCCTTTTTCAATAAGGAAGTCATCTCCATGAGCTACATCTTGAGTACACAAACTCTTTTATCTTGGATAGAATATTTACCAAAATGTCTGCTTATCTGCTCATCTGTGGAGATATGTATTGGAGAACCACTTTCTCCTTTCTTGAATTCATCACGGATAATGTAGTGCTTGATTTCAAATGTACTTCTATATGGAACATTGGTTTTCTTTGAAGACTTCATGTAGCTCTGACCAGTAAGGTATATCACTGTTGGATTCCTCTTTTTTGGCTCACAACATTGTGGTAGGAGTCAAACTGGAACATATCTATGTGGCACTTCTTCTTTCATCATAAGATTTTGGCAATCCATCATCCTGATCTTCTGAGTAATCATCTTGATACAATATCTCTGTTATAGATATTCTTCACCACGCTTCTACTGTGCATTGGAGGTTTTCCATCAAGTTTTCTTCCATCTGTATACAAGGATATTTTCCTGATATGCCTCAAGGTCTTGAGGTTTCTCTTCATACGTTCTTTGTTCAATTGCTTTGGAGAACAGTCTTTGCATTCATCTTGATGTAGAACTCCAACCCATGGATAATATAATGACTCATGTAGAGGTTCACCGGAACGAGCAATCAACATAGTCTTCTCCCTCCATCTGGGAGAACCTCTAGTTCTGGATCTTGCAATGCTTTTATTCATAATTCTTCCATACGTTGTTCTTCATCACAATTTTCAGTTCTTCTTGATTGCTTTCATATCAGGTTGGTAATCTTGTGATTCTTGATATAATGACTGGTTATTCAGGCTTCTCTTCTTTCTTGGAATCTTTATGTTCTTCTTTGAATCTTGGGTCCATGGAGTTTCTTATATATTCCATGCCCTAAGGATTCCACTTCTTTCATTCATCATAGGATCACAGATCTAGATCGACAACCAGGGATACTTCAAGGCTTCTCTTCGGAGAAAGCTTCTTTTGATATTGCGCCATAAGTGGTCTTCCTGCGTCTACAAATTTTTAAATATTCTTTGATTTTGTTCCTTCCAAAATTTCAAGAGAAAGAATCCTAGAAAGAGATTTCATTCTCTATTAAGGATGGGGTCGGTGAAGACCTTGAGATTCTAGATAAAAATGTTTGCAAAGAGGATATTGTTGTCGTGTTCATAGGTACAAAAAATGAGGGCCCCTTGCTCCTAGGGGAAAGAGGATAGGGTACATGTGTTTAGAATATGTTCCATTGATTCCCCATGTTGGTAGTAGACTAAGTAGAATGTTGGCCCCAAGAAACCACGATGAAAGAAGTTATCCTGAGTGAGAATTTTACTATGGGATACAAGCCAAAGAAAGAAGGAAATTTTAGACCCAAAATTATGTTTCCATATTTTGATCCAGAGATCCTAGGAGGGGTGGTCCTGGTGACCCATAGCTAAATGGTAGGACTGTTAAAATTTTGGTATGTTAATTTAACCATAGAAAATGTCACATCATTGTCAACCAACCATAGGCATTAACTATGCCACCCCCGAGCACACTAACCTTTTCTTATATAGAATGATTCCAGTAAGTCCACACTAGAAACAACAGATAAACCCTAGCCACAGTATTGTTGTTGCAACAACACAATAACCATACAAAGATATCGTACCTTACACCAAGAGAATCACAAGAGAGATACCAAAAAATATGGTACACTATTCCTCCACACTTGCGCCCTCTCCAGCTGCAACTGCAGCTCTCCAAACTTGCGCCCTAGCTACCACTGCAGTTCCTCATTAGACTTGTGCACTGGCTAAGTGAGTGTGTGTACAAATGAGCTAAGGCATCACCTTATTTATACTTATTCTGCCAGTGAACTTTTCCCACAAGGCCAACCTATATTTTCTGGAAAATCTAATTTACTTTGACTTTTTCTAGCAAGGCCAACTTCTCTTTTTGGGTTTCTTATTTCTTTATTCTTATTCTCCTTAGGACGAATTCTCTTCTAGGGTTTCCACTCATATGTTTAATGGCTCTCTTACTTCCAAAATATTCTAATCTAAGTACAAAGGTTACAATTGGTTGTTAATACCTCCCGCAACTACCAAAACATCAACACTCTCTCTTAGCTAGGGAGGTATTAACTAAGATGTTCTTTATGTAATGGTCTCAAACACATCCATCCATCTCACATGGCATGGGAAAGACTCACATGGTATTGCATACCAGTCTATAGGTAGAATCACCATAGCCACACAAGCTATCTCATGATAAAATAGATCATGTCTCAAGTATCACCATCATAGCCACAAAGGCCCTGGAATATGTAGATATGCCAGTTTGCACAAAACTACACTTCTACCCAATCCAAGCAGAGTTTGGGCAACTGTAACTCACCAACTCACACAGAATGTGGCATCTACTTCATAAAGAACTAGTAACTTGTCAAATCTCACGAAATATGACATATATTTCATAAAGAATTAGTAACTCATCAACTCACATAGAATCCGACATCTAGTTCTTAAAGAACTAGTAACTCTCCAACTCACATAGAATCTAGCATCTAGCTCATAAAGAACTAGTAACATGTCAGCTCACACAGAATCTGACATCTTGTTCATAAATAATTAGTAACCTCTAGTTGGCACACCAGGAAACTAGTCCACAATGACCAGGAATCTAATCATAAGGATTAGGTGATGGAGTGTGCACACACTACGCATCTATCCCAAGGCTAGGAAACACCTCCATCCACACAGGTTAGCCCACCAACTTGAAAAGTCGGGTAACTAACCAGCCCTAAAGGCATGGGATCTTCTGACCTTGTGCTAGGTCATGCTAACTTGTGCCACAATCAATAATGTGCATACCAGACTATTTCACTCCAGTAGTAATATGCGTACCAGAATTTTTAATTGGAGTAGTAGTAACTCGACATACCGAACTTTTTCACTAAGGTACCCCTGTACGTACCATACGTTTTCACTGGAGTAGCAATAACTCAGTGTACTGAACTTTTTCACTAGAGTATCCCTTTATGTACTAGACTATTTCACTAGAGTAGCAGTAACTTGACGTATGAGACATTTTCATTGGAGTAGCCCTCTACGTACCAGACTATTTCACTAGAGTAGTAGTAACTCAGTGTATCAGGATTTTTCAATGGATTAGCCCTCTTCCTACCAGAAATTTTCATAGGAGTAGAAGTAACATGCCCGTGAATGACTACCTATTTCTACTGTCACATGATGAAGCTACTTCCCTGGAATCGCATATATAACTCATCACTCCCTCTTACTAGGTGTTGGACAGGAAGTTTTGGAGATAATTTTGGAGAAAATCCTAAGTATGAAGAAATCGCACAGAAGGAAGAAATCACGCAGAAGGACAGATAGATCACAGGATGAAGACATTGCACAAACAGAAGGATAAAGAAAGCGAGCAAGATAAGGAATCACAAAATACGATAGTGTGACTTGCCAAAAATAGAATAACAACATAATAGTTGTATAAAGAACGACAAGTAGAAGAAAGAAAATGGCCAGTTAACTGATGTTGTCCATGCCATGCATTGTAATAGACTATTTTGGGATAATAGGGATATAAGCACTAGATTTTGGGTATAAATATGTAATGGGATTGGGATATTAGTGTGCACAGAAGAGGATCAAGGTTATGAAAAGATCAAGAATTTAATAGACAGTTAGTAGGGAAGAAGATGAATAAAGAAAGAGTTTAAAGAGGATATTGTGTCTTGTGTTCTTTACTTGTCTATTTGTGTTTATGAATGACACTATACTTCAAATAATGGAGTTATTCTATGGATTGATTATGTTGCAATGTTCATGTATGACTGAGATAATATAGGTAACAATAAAGAACATACATAAGCTAGAATAAGAACAATGATTCATGAGTCCACCTCCCTTTCCCTTACTACTGCAAAAACCTGGTTCTTGCAGACCCAATAGATACCTCGAGTGAGACTTCATCCTTGCTAGTAGGTGATGCCAAAAGGGTCAGTGTATTTAGGTTTTATTGGTCATAGTTAAACTGAACCTTGGGTCTTATAACCCATGCACAGACTAGAAACCAACCAACAAATGGTTCCATTGTCGGGATCAGGAAATTGCGACTAAGGGAATGTTTTGGAGGCCGATTAAGATGGAGATCATAGACTAGATAAAAAAAAAAAAACAAGAGTTTGCATGACAAGAGAACAAGAACCCTTGGATGAGTGATACGTAATGGATGAAAAAATATGTGTTCATGGATCTGCATGAAATTTTCTTTGGAGAATTCCCAGAAATTCTGATGTAGTGGCTAGAGAGGTTAATAGAGAAGACATGAAGGTTTAGCACTACAATGCTGAAGAATTGGATGCCAAACTGGTAAGGCAGTTGAATTCAGTAATTAACCCAACTACTTGAGCAGTTGAGTTTTGGTTGGATAGTGTACTGGGGGGTTATGTTACAAAATTTTCCGCAGATTGCATTCAATCATATATTGTTGCAGAAATAATTTTTTTCAAAGACCCACATGGAAGGTTATTGAAATCATGTGATGACAATGAATTCTAATAGCTAAACGCATTTTATACACATAGGGGAGTTGGAGGATGGAAAAAGGATCACGTGAAAGAAGGAATGAAGCAATGAAAAAGGAAGGAAGGGACTGAGGATGCAGGATGGTAGTACACCAGAGGAAGATTATGAGTTTGGAAGGTTGAGCGGAGGAAGGAGGTATAAAAGGAAAAAGACAGGGGTTGGGAGATAAGATCTTCACAATGAGATTGATGTACATAAACCTTGTGCACATGTCTGAATCATAGAGATACCCTACATAGGAGGAGGAGAAGAGGGGTGTCAGTTCAGTTTAGTAATAGAAGAGATGGTATGTGCTACTTAGACATCATCCTGTTTTGAATCCATGACCCTTTTTTCTCACCACAATTAGAGATAAACTTTGAAGATTTGTTAATAGCCATCATAATTATCCAAGGAGGACAAAATAGTAACAATAAAAATAGGGGGAGTAGTGCGCAGAGTCAGAATCATAGTTTACCAACATCACCAAGAGGAGGGAATACAAAAACCAACATGGTAGGAGTAGATAATACTCTTAGACTTCCTAAATTCAAGGGAGTAGGGTTAGAGGATCCGTATCAACACTTGTTTGTCTGTGAGATATTTTGGGTCGCTAAAAACATACAAGACAAAGCAGTGAAGATTACATAGTTAGAAACAACATTTAGATGTCGTGCGCAAGTATGGTATATGAAGCTATAGGGTATTACGCCTACTGGATAGGCTAGGAATTTGGTAGAAATAAAGCAAGCACTACTAAAGGAGTTCAAAAAGTCGAAGTTAGAATCGTAGTATATTACTGAACTGAAAGAGATCAAACAAGTACAAACAGAGTCAGTATGGGATTATGATCAATGCTTTAAGGATGTTATGGGGAGACTGACTTTTCAAATTCCATATTAGCAACATCAAGAGTAGTTCATTGTGAGATTGCTACCCCACATTCGTAGACCACTAATTCAACATAAGGTTGTGTCGCAACCCAAGGTTCTATAAATAGTGATGAAACTAGAGTCGTCACTGGCAAGAGACACTGGGGGAATGGAACATGTTCAGATACAGTTGGCCGCATTACCAATTCATCTAGACGAGCTTATCAAGGGAAGGGAAAAACATGAACAAAATTGTTGTACAAAGTGCAGGATAAAAGGCCATCACAAGGACAAGTGCCCAACATTTGCATAGTACTTGGCAGTGGGAGCACCGAATCCCCTACCCAAAAGAGGATACTATGATATCTATAAGAAATGGGGTCATCATCCCATTGATTGTCCATTACTACAAAAATATCAGAGTAATCCAAAGAACTTATTTTACAATTTTCTCAAGTCGATAGGGCATGAAGAGAAGGATTGTCATGCATTTGACCTACTAATGGAACACACATTAGATATGTACAGGATCTAAGAAGAGAATACTGGCACGAATGGGAATAATGCACAGTATAACACTCAGAGAGGTTTCAATAAGGGGAATAGAGAAAATTTGGCAGAGGCCGAGGTAGAGGGAATTTTGGTAGAGGAGAATGAGTACCAATTATCTGTTATAACTCTAACCAACCTGGACACTTGGCCCAAGATTTCTAGAACCTGTGTACCATGTGCACATATAGTAGAGCAATGGATCATGCAACATAAGACTGTCCCCAACTAGCTGCAAAATGGCAGGCCAAAGGAAACCCAAACCCTAATCAGCATCAAAATCAGAATGTGCAGATGATCTTAGTTGAAAGATGTAATGAAGGACCAACAATGGTCATTGTTACACATGGAGGTACTCAAACGAGGACTGATTAAGGGACATATCCTAAATAGTGGGTGAGGAATTCAGCAGAATATTTACAACCGTTCAATCCACAATAGGAGAAAGAGACATATTAGAAAGCTAGGAAAGAGATACTTGGACTGCTTGAGGAAGCATCAACATCTGCATTGCCTCAAATAGAATATCAAGAAGTACTGGAGAAGCCAATGGTGTGGATAAGTACACTAACAAAATTCTTATAGCGCTGTGTCAAACTAATGAAATATAGAGCCATGCTAAGTACTTTATTTTACATGATTGATCAATGTACAAAAGGATGAGAAACCCCTGTTACGTAGAGAATGGTAAACCAGGTACTGTGCAGGAAGAAAACCAACAGAGAATTCAGGTTCAACGCACAGATTGTGGATTACAATGTGGATAATGTTATTCTAGACTTAGGATCGTATTGAATGTACTACCTAAGAAGACGTGGGAGATGATGGGAGAATGTGAACTAATATGTTCCCATGTTCAGTTAAGGATCGCTAATCAACACAAGATAGTCCCGATTGGGAAAACCACGCATGCCATTATTATGCGTTCACACACTGTGCACACCAATATTAAGAATGCACCACTCAATCCACACCACACAGTGCTAAATTTAGTGCGCACACCTGCGCACCCGTATTTTCCACGCATTACCACTCTGCATCGTGCAACGCCAAATTTAAGTGCGCACACCTGCGTGCCAATACTTTTCGCGCATTACCACTCTGCACCGCACAACGCCAAATTTTAACATGCATATCCACACAACCTTATTTTCCACACGTAACAAGCTTTTCACTATGCATAATGCATTTTTAGTGCGCACACCTGCACACATTCATTTTTATGCGCATCAATTCCTCGTGAATTCCGCTGTAGAAATTGGTGCTTTTGCCTAAATTTTTCCCAATTTTCACCATAGACATTCTACAACTATGAAATTTTTTCAATTTCACCCCGATAACACCCATTCAACCTCTGCAACAACAAATCATTGTTGCTTGACATTTTTGGAATGAATTTTTCTCAAACTCAATTCAGGAATTGAGAATTCTAGTCAACTAATATCGCTCCATCTGTCATGGCTTCCCTCTAACTTCAAATTCAACCAATTCAAGGTTTGAATTTCATAGAACAGATATTAAATTAATAATATCTCACTACTTATCCAAATTTCTCAATTTTCCCATGAATTTAACAACAGAAATTGGGCTTTTTTCCCAATTCCACGAAATTGCTTCTAATTTTTACAATGGACGCTCTGTAACTTGAAATTTTGCCACTTTGAAATTAATTCTCTGTGAAATTTCACTTCAAATCAACTTTCTCAGCCCATTCGGGCTCAGTTTTGAAAGCTTGAGCTCTGATGCCATATTGTAACATCCCCAACATCCAACTGGGTTATGCCACATAAACGTTTCCAAATTGTATACAAATTAAAACATATACACACATAAACTCTTGTGGAAATTTATATACAAAACTTAAAATAGTAAAATACGTTTCGCAAATTTATAGATTCATATAGAATAATAATATAAATACACATGCAACACACACAAGAAAAACCCATAAAAATATACGCATAAATAATAATGTAGCATGTAATTTAACACACAATTTACACTTATCTTGGTAAAAATATCACCAAATTCATGCATACCTTCCATGAACCTCCCATCCATAGACCATGCTACTCATCACTCTCAGAAGTGGGTCACCCCCAAACTGGGACTAAACTCCACCATGGTAAAGGGATTCCTAACCATGCTTATGTATCTCGGACAATAGCAAAGACTCTGTCATAGAGGCCAACTCAAACTAAAAACCTATAGTACCTCATTCCCCACATGCATGTCCCACCCTAGGAAGTGTGCCTCTTCTCTGCTCAACATTCCTTCGGCTACCCCACCTCCTTTCCGGGCTTCAACAACAGGACGGAAAGGAAGTCTTAGATCCTTGTAGTTGCAATTTAGCACCTTCCGGAAATCAATTCCCATCAATTCTCTTACCTAGAGAGAAATTGGTCACGGGCCTGAAAAACCCACCTCTTCAGTATCCCATGGGCCTGATAACTCACTTCTTCAGTTCATCTCCCAAGCTAACCATATATAGATACAGGTATGGGTATGGATATGGGTATAGGTACAGATCCAGGTACAATGATAGGAAGGTACGAAGGACAACTGAATGAGTGAGTGAATAGTAATGGAATGAATGAATGGATGGGAAAATGAACTAAGTCCAAACTATATGTATGCATGTTCCCAACTTGACACTTGTCATGTTGAGAGCTACTTTGTCCCACTTGTCCCCATCCTTAGAACTTAGCATAAAATAATTATCCATAATTTATACTTTAAGGAATATTAATATAATATTCCCTTTTTGGATTAATCTCCCTAGCTTAGCCCCTTATCCTTAACTTTTAGCCCCCCCTTTCCCTAACTAGTGGATTTTAGTCCCCCATACTATTTTATCATGGTTGGTCTATACGCAGCGATGTATTTTATATTAATGATATGCATAATTACATAAATAGGCTCATTGGCCTTTAACATCTAGGCTCTCCTGCCTAATTCAACACATAATCCTCTAGCTTATAATAACTATCTCACCAGCCTATACAACACAACATGTACACAAAGGCTCCCTTGCCTCAAACTCACGTGCACTTAAGTTTGTTGTCTATGGTATCCTATAATGTCCACACTTCATCATTTTAGTGCACAGTACATGTGCGCACTATACCATGGAAGGTGCATGCAAAATTATATCAACAACTCACTAGCTTAAGTACATTTGTATTTACATTTACAGTTGGGGTTTAACCTAGGGGTATTACATTCCCCTCCCCTTATTTATGCACTATTCTTAGTGAAATATATACACATATACAACCAAAATTTCAAAAATCCTAAAACAATATGCGGGTATTATGCCTGCATAGCATCTTCATGCTCCCAAGCTGCGTCCTCGGGACTGTACCAGGTCCATTGGACCTTTACAAGCTCTATGGCTCGATTTCGAAGCTGTTTGATTTTCTGGTCCAGAATGCGTACCGGATGTACTTGGAAAGCGCATTCTTTTTCCACCTGAATCACATCCCAATCAATAACATGATTAGCATTAGGTATATATTTCTTAAGCAATGATACATGAAATAAACTTTGAATGGTCATTGATGTAGGAAAGGAAAGCATGTATGTTACAAGCCCAATCCTCTATAGTATTTCAAATGGCCCACAATAGTGAGCTCCAAACTTTGAACAATTTCCCCACTTCGGGGAACTTTTGTTGGCCTTCACTTTCAAGAATACATGGTCACCCACTTTAAATTCCCTGTGAGTTCTGCTCTTATCAACCTAGATTTTCTGCACGTCTTAGGAAGCCTTTAAATTTTGTTTTGTTTTCAACATTTTCTCTTCCATTTCCCTAAGTAATTTTGGCCCAACTACTTCTCTATCTGTTGGGTTGTCCCTTCTTACCTGTTTGTTGCACCTTCTTCCATAAAGTGCCTCAAATGGGCTCATCTTTAGAGATATTTGGTACCCATTGTTATTAGAAAACTCTACTAATTGTAGGTAGTCTTCCCATTTTGATGGTTTATCCATCACATACATCCTCAACATATCCTCAATCACTTGATTCACCCTCTCTATTTGTTCATCTGATTCTGGATGATAAGATGTACTAAAATTCAAATTTGTTCCAAATCCCTTAACTAATCCTCTCCAAAAATTTGATGTAAATTTTGGATCTCTGACAGACAAAATTGTCTTGGGTATACTATGTAATCGAGCAATTTCTCTCATATAAGCATCAACAATGTTGGTTGCCTTATGAGTGAGCTTTACAAGAATAAAATGGGCAGCTTTAGTAAGCTTATCTGCCACTACCATGATAGAATCATGTTTCTTGTTTGTTCTAGGCAGTTTAGTGATGAAATCCATTGCTATAAATTCCCATTTCCACTAAGGAATGGGTAATGGATGTAGCAAACCAGCTGGGTGTCTATGCTCAGCCTTGATCTTTTGACACTCCAAACATTTGGAAATAAAATCAACAACTTATTTCTTCATTCCTAGCCAATAATATTGGCTCTTGACAACTACAATAGTTTTCTGATGACCTGGGTGCCCAACATAAGGTACATTATGCATTTCTCCCAATATCATATTTTTCAATTCCTGGGTATTTGGTACATAAACGTTTCCCTTGTATATTAGAATTTCATCATTTTCTAGCTTATAGTCTTCAATTTTCTGCTGCAAAATACCTTGTTGTAATTTTGCCACTAATTTCTTGTATTGCAAAACTGATTTTACAGCCTCCAAAATTATGTCTTTAAAATCTGATTGGTACATGATAATGGTTGTAGCATGAAACTCATGCACTCTTCTACTGAGTGCATCAACCACTTTGTTCTCCTTCCCTTTGATATGCTTTATATTAGTCATATTCACTGAGAAATTCTAACCACCTGCTTTGCCTAGCATTTAGAGTTGGTTGATCAAATAAATATTTCAGACCATTATGGTCTGTCCTAAGCTTGAACCTTTTCCCCATGAGTTAGTGCCTCCACTTCCTCAAGGCATTCACTATGGCTTCCAACTCCAAATCATGAGTGGTATAGTTCCTTTCATGCTCCTTCAACTTCCTTGATTCATAACATACAACAAACCCATTTTGATTGAGGAATCCACCAATTCCTTCTTTACATGCATATGTGCATACAATGAAGTATTCATTTGGATCTGCAATCCTTAGTATTGGAGCACTTGTTAATAATTTCTTCAAGTGCTGGAAACATTTTTCACAATCCAATGTCCACTGAAACTTCACACCCTTGTTTTGAAAGGAAGTGATTGGGTGTGCAATCTTTGAGAATCCTTTAATAAATCTCCTATAGTAGAATGCAAGGCCCATGAATGATCTAACCTCTGTCACATTCTTTGTCTTTGACCATACTCTAATGGCTTCTATCTTCTCAAGATCCATTGTTATCCCTTCCTTTGAAATGATATGCCCTAAATAATGAATTTTCTTTTGATAAAATGAGCACTTGCTCAATTTTGGCATACACTTGATGATCCCTTAATACTTGTAACACCATCCTCAAGTGTTGTTCATGCTCTTCCTTTGATTTAGAATATATAAGAATGTCGTCTAAAAATAAAATGACAAACTTATCTAAGTATTCTCTGAAAATACCATTCATTAAACACATGAAGACAACTGGTGTATTTGATAACCCAAATGGCACCACTGTGAACTCATAATGACCATACCTTGTTCTGAAAGTAGTCTTGCTGATGTATTCTTCTTTAATTCTTACCTGATGATAACCTAACCTGAGATCAATCTTGGAGAATATTTTTGCATCTTTCAACTGATCAAAGAGGTCATCGATCCTTGGAAAAGGATACTTATTCTTCACAATTACTATGTTCAACTTCCTAAAGTCAATGCAAAGTCTCAATGTTCCGTCCTTCTTCTTCAAAAATAAAACTGGGGCACCCCAAGGTGACGCACTTGGGATATATACCCCTTCTTTAGGAGCTCTTTAAGTTGCATTTGCAACTCCTTCAATTATGGTGTACTCCCCATGTACAGAGTCTTGGATATTGGAGTTTCTCCAGGCATCAGATTTATGGAGAAATCAATGTCTCTTTTAGGGGGTAATCCTAGTATTTCATTAAACACATCTTCAAACTCTTTTAGGACTACATAATTTTCAATATTTGACACCTTATCTTTAGATGTTTCTTCCATATGAGCTGAAAATAATTGACACATGTTTTTGTAACGTTTCTTCATCTGCAATGATGATATTTCTCTGATGCTTATTGCCCTGGGAATTCTCTGCACTGTCTTTAGGTTCCCTTGCTCATCCAAGCAAGTAAATTCCCTGTTATGAAAGTCTAGGATAACATGATGTTGATCCAACCAATCAATACAAATTAGACAGTCATAGGAACCTAAAGGAAAGATGTTCAAATCTTCCCTGGTGTTCAGTCCATTCATGTCCATAAGACATGACTTAACCATCTCATTAACTTCTCTTTTGGCTCCGGTAGCCAGCTGCACCAACCAAGATATTCCATGCTTGCTTCTTTGCAAATGCAAACTTTCCACCAACTTAGGATCTATATAACTATGAATAGCTCATGAATCAATTAAAATAGCAATAGTTTGGTTGTTGACCATACCTTCCACTTTAATCATATGTGGTTGATACTCTACTTGCTTGTTGTCCAGGGCTGCATAGATCTTTGGTACATTTATGCCCATGTCCTCCACTATTTCAACTTGTTGTACATTGTGAAAAATCTTCACTTTTTCACCTTTGTGAGGACAATCTCTAAACATATGATCTCCTTTACAACCCCAAAATTGAATAGGTGGTTTCCTTGGCCTTTCCATCCCCATCTCAATCATTCTAGGTTCTCTATAAGTTGGTTGTCCCTGAGGACTATTTCTGAAGAATGGTGGCTTAGTCCCCTTCTTCCTCTGATCCATATTGAATTTATTTTTGTCTTCCCAAGCTTTTTGGAAAGTTGGTCTTGCTTTTTTCCAATCATATAGGCATTTATCTTGTCTTATGGTCTCCTCCAATGTTTTTCGATCATCATATTGTATTTTTCCACTGATGAATGATGGCAATCCACTCAAATACCTCTGAATCTTAACGGTTTCATCCTTGATGAAAGAAACATACTTCATCAGTTCTAAAAACCTTTGTTCATATTCATTTATGGTCATACTCCCAATCTTGAGTTCAAAGGACTCTTTCATTTTCTTGTCATAGTATCTCTTAGTCAAGTATTTCTTTTCAAAATAATTCTTGAATTCCTTCCAAGTCTTTAATGTGTTGCACCTGCACAAGATGATCCCTGTTACACATGAAATTTGCACACCTAGGACCTCGCCCTAAGTGTCATAAAGTGTCATATAAGTGTTGCATACACCTTGACACCATGGAATAACCTATGTCACAATCCCTAGTCAATGTGGAGGACGGATATATTACATGAAGGCAAAGAAATACTAAGTACACATGAATTATTATTAATATTCATGGAAAAGAAATTGATTAAGTGAGAAAATCAAGTGCACATGAATTATTATTACTATTCATGAAAAAGAAAGTAATTAAGTGTGAGGATCCACCTCACATTTGGTTTCCTATTTTTTAGGGAAGGTGAAGGATCTCATGGATGGTTTAAATATTTCCTCCTTAAAATCCTTGAAAGATATTTCCTCCCCAAAATCCTTAAGAGATATTTTCTCCCTAAATATCTTAGAGATCCCTTTCTTAGTGGATCTGATGAGAGATTCTCTCCATAGTGGTTAAGTCTCCAAATCTTATATAATGAGGTATTTCCATGGAGGATGGGGAATGGAGATTGAGAATTATACCAAACTTATGATCTCATGAGTGGTATGTCATCTGGATCATTAGCATTCGACATGTGGACTGTTTAAGAAAGGGTTTGGACAAGGGGAACTTGATGAAGCTGCTACACTCACACCTATGGTTGTAAGTTTTCTTCATTGTTGTTCTCTTTAATATAATATTCTTGGCCTGTTTCTTTCAATTTTGTGTTTGATCTCACATGAATTTGTCTCTAATAGAAAGACTTATTTCGAACTAATCTCAATAGAGTAGGAAGTTGTTTGTACTTTTGTTTGTCTACAGGGCTTATCGAGGAGTTCAAGATTAGAGCTCAACTCAGACTATGCAGGGACAAACACTGGTAAAAGGTACTTCTTTTCTCCTTCCTCCTCACACATTAGTTTATCTAGATCTAAAAGGAAGTCAGTGTCCATGATAATCATCTTTTGTCTTAAGAGTTAAGAGTCTAGCTCTCAAGAGGAGATCTACCTGTCCGTAGGGAGATTTTCCTTCAACAATCCCACCACATGGATGCCTTTCCCTTGAGTTGATATATGGCAATTATTCCTTCTGCATGAGAAGAGTAATTATGCAATTGAAAATACTTTCTCATGCCCGACAACCATGTCTCTGCATCTTCATCCTTCTTGTTCTCACCATCAAATGTAGGAGGTTTGATTTTGTTCATTTCTCCCCATAGCTCATCCACCCCAGACCTATTATGCTTCCTGATAGGGGATGGACTTGAGCTGTTGTGTGCTCTCTTATTGGAATTCCTCAGGGAGTGATGGTGATGTCTGCTAACACTTATTCTTCTTCTTTTCTCATCAGAACACCTGTGACTTCTTGATTTGCTTGATCCACTCTCCTTATCCAATTTATTTTCTATTCTATTCAAGCTCTGCATTAACTTCATGTTGAAGTCCTCCTGCTACTACTTGGATTTCATAAGCCTTTCTTTATCATCTTTATGGATTTGGACATCCTTTCGCAATTTTTTAATGGTCTCTACCACATTCATGTTTTCATCCCTTCCTTCTCCATGTCCATTGGAGTTTGTTCTTTCAATTTCCATATCAACATCCATCCCTTCGATCTTTTATTCTTGGTGGTAAGGCCCCTATCTATCTTTCATTCTGTTGCACTGTGTGTTGATCCTGATATGACCTAGTTGTTTTTAACTCTACAAAATGTGCAACCAACAAAACTTTGTCAGGTTAACTGACTCACCAATTTCATGGAAAAATATGAACCATTCTGGTTCAATAATATATCAGAATTATTTCTTCTAATTTCTTGAAAAATTGATTGTCCGTATCAATTTTCTAGGTAAATAGTTATACTCTATTGTCCAAGACCTTTCCAACACCTTCTTACATGCTCAATTCTGAGTCTTGAGCAGAAAGTTATTTCCTTTTGAAGTTAGTTGGGTCTTAAAATTTACCCTCCACTATTTGGAATGTAACTTCCTCATAAAAGATTGGTTTGACGAATGGTTTATACCATTACAAATCTCTCTCCATGCTATTTCATTTGAGATGTAGAGACAGAATTCACCTTGGTACACTCTATTGTACCTTGGCACACTCTGTTCTCGGGGTTTTTGAGTAGCTAAAAACGTTGTTTAGGGCCTCAAAAACACGCTGCAAAAAAATGACCTTCAAACATTATAAAATGTCGCAGAAATTCACTAGTTTTCTGTTGTCGTAGACCATCCAAACAAATATGCATGCAGAAATTTGAAAATTTACACCCATATTTATCCTCCGTAGCAACACCATAAGGTAGCACATGCTCTACGCACCTATAACCAATGTGGATCACTTCTCTGTCACGCCAATCTATAGTGTGCACTACTTTTGTGTTGCACGCAAATCTCTATCATGCACAATTTTGGTTCATGCACTAATACCTGTTACGTGCAATTGTTGTGTCGCGCAATAATATTCCGTGTGCATTTCAGTCTATGCATTGCACCCTACCAAAGTTTAGTATGCCCCCACCGCATACTAGTACTCCGCACGCAACAACCCAGACGCTGAAAGAGGGAGAAACCCCATAATTCTATATGGCTTCCTATTTATTGGACATCATCTATGGCAGAAATGCCTTTGCCGAAATGAACTTGAGATGGCATGCCTCAGAACACCCAGTCCATGTATATTTCGGCATCTTGTGAGAGAACGAGTACAAGAAATCCTACTCTCTCATCTGCAATCAATTTATCACATGTATTCATTTTATGTTGTTCAAGAAAGATTGCCTAAGACTGTCGGCTGCGGCCTAAAATATTATATCGAACGTTGGCCACTGGTACCTAGATGAGCGTGAAACCTACATCATGGTTTTTGGAGCCACTAGAGCACCACACCTTCTACCTGTGTATGTTCCTGATCGACTGGTGGTAGGGGAAATCTATTATCAGACCATCCTGCAAGGTTACAATGCTACTCTGGTAAAATATAAGAAGTGGGAATTCATACCTTATGGATTTCATATAGGCTTCTACATGGTAAAAGACACCACTCAGGCCAAGCAGGAAGGTTTGATTCAATTAGAGTTTAGATTGCAGACCAGATGCTTTTGAAAACATGACCTAAAGGGTCTAGTATTGAAGAACACATTGCAAGTATCATCATGCTGGCCATATGCCCATGACAGGTTTGAAGATGAGGTCTTCACAGAAAACGCTCAAGATCAGGATGAAGTTGTGGCAAGTATGGTCGATATTAAGATGACCAGGTTCAAGGCCATGAGCTTGGATGAACAAGAGAAAACCCTAGAACAATGGGCACAAGAGGTCCTTTGGGCTAGAAAAGAAAGGGTAACATATGAAGTAGCTGAAGCAGCATAAGCCCCCTTGATAGCCCCAATGCAAGGCCGAGATATCCATTTGGTACAGGATGCATAGAAAAGGGGACTACTTATGTTAGAATGGGCACAGTAGGTGCTTGATCAGCTTCAATATGATCTAAACCTATCAGAAACGACAAGAGCCCCTGTCGATAACCCAGACGGAGGCCAGATGGGTACAAGCAACCTTGGATTTATAGATATTGATGAAATTGATGGGTTGGATGACCTTGAATTCCCAATGCCACCAGTCGGGTTACCGAAAGGTGTGACAACTCAGCCAAAAATGGTCAGGGTATCAGTAGAAACAAGTGCATCAGATCCCCTCTGTGAGCTAACTAAATTCTATTCAAATGATGAGATCCTGGAAGAATCTCTCGGGACCCCTATGCACATCGAAGAGGAAAAAGGACCCGAAAAGACAGCTTCTCCAGTCCTTGAGGACCAAGTCCCGGAGGTTCCACAAAAAGAGAAGGAAGCCGAGAGTGTCCTAGACACCAAAATGCCCAATGCACCAGAGTCCCAAGAAGACATTCTGAAAGACCAACCAAGGTTGGACGAGCTAGAGGAAGGATCCCCACAACAAGAAATCGATGCTTTGAACGTCGATGAACAAGTAAGTATCGGTTCTATTCCCGACGCCTCTATTACAATCGGTGCACAAAACCCCAATGAGAAACAGACAGAATTTGGGTCGTCGGAGCATAATGAGGAGGTTCAAGAACCTGATCTTGAACAAGTGTATACCATCAAAAGTTTGGGAAACACACTCACATGGGGGGATTAACAGATTCCCAAACCTGTGGATGAGGTAGCCAATATACACGCTATAGATTATGATAGGAAGAGGAAGGCCATCATCCAAAGAACCACTAGGAAGAGGAGAATCACCCTAGATAGATCCATCCTCATTACTACAGAGGAACCTCTAATCAACATTGAATATGCTAAAACATCTGAGCTCATTAGTGCAGGGATGGAAATCACGGATGCCACCCTAGGACAGAGCTAAACGAGATGAAAAGGAGTTGGTCACCACCCTGAAGGAACTAGACCATTTGTGCCACCTAGCTAAGTACTATCAGGGCACCCCATAGGCCGCGATGTACCTAAGGAGCGTGTTTGAAGAGACCTATAGCAAGTTCACAATCGAGCGACACCTTTTCACTGCGAAGATAGCCTAGACCCAGGAAGATACTCTCATGGCACTCACAACGTGGAAGGATATGGAGCGGTGGTACGAAAAGGTGCAGCAAGCTATGGAGAGAGTTGACTACATCAGTGCAGTCTAATAGGGCAGAGATAAAGAAGAACACAACATCCATCTGGTGAATGAAATCAGTCTTGATCGCATAAAGAAATCAGTTGAATACTGGGTGAAAATGTCTCAGGAACCACACCAAGAAATTCAAGAGAAATGGGCCAAGTGCGAGAAACACTAGGATAAAATCAATCAGGTGATGAAGGACATTGGACTCCCTGAGTTCGGAACACCCGACGACTTTTTCAACTTGCATGACATAGTCGAGTCACACACCAAGCAAGATTCATCATGGGTCGAAAGACTAGAAAAAGTGACTGACACAGTGCCAGGACAGGTGTAACAATTTACAGAACAACCGATCAGAGCTCAGGCTATGCTAAAGCAGTTAAGCGTCGGTTTGGTAAAGTATTGGGCACATGCAATAAAGATCAAATAAGTTTATGTGGCCCCGATGGAACAACACATATTTCCATACACCCACACCTGCGAGGAGTTGTTCATCAGTTGGTCGAAGTATGAGAAAAGTCACCCTTTCAAAGTGATATCTTGAGATGATTGTTGGAGAAATGTTAGGAGAGAACGCCACATGGAGAGTTTTGTTTTGTTTAACTTCACTTTAGCCATTATTTTTAGTTAATTTCATGTTATAAATAAGAGCATCGATTGATTAGTCAAGGGTCAATGGTTGTTGCAAGAAATGCTCTTTTTTGGTTTTGTTAAGAATTATTTCTGAGCTACCTTTAATAGAGAAGTGCTTCTTGACCAAAGACAAGATATATTTTCATCAAATGCATGTCTAGTCAACCCCAATACAGACCACACACGTTGAGTACTCCGGAAACGAGTAAGTCACCCCAGCCCAAGGAAGAACGTTTGTTCCCTAACATTCCTTACGCTCTCCCACAAGGAATTAAATCAATTCAGAAAAATCACAAGAACCTACGCCCGACAGATCAGTGCATTGTCTTTTTCTCCGATACTTCCTCGAAGAAAACAAGTAAGAAGACCAGTGGTCAATACTCTCAAAGAGGTTTTTATGAAAATAGTACAAGACATAGTAGATTTCTCTCTCACTGAAATCGAACACCCTCTTGACTTGATCCCTGAATTGCCAGCCGATGACATCTTTGAACCAGATGATTTTTCGAAAGAGGAAGAGTTTAATTTAGGATCCGAAGGCATGGAAGGTAACAATGGCCATGATGAAGAAAGGGGAAACCCACCACATAATAATCAACCTTGGTTGGCCAGAGACGCTTTGGCCATCCTGAGACCAGTCCATAATCTTTCACGGAATCCAGAGAAGTTACTTCCTAAGTTCGACCTCGAAACCTCAAGATTACCTGAAGATCTTATCAAGAAATTCATACTAGAGATCAGACTTCTGAATGTTCAAAATAAATATGTAGTATGCAGGCTTTTCCCCTACACATTTGAGAAATCAACCTCTACATGGTATTTTAACTTACCTGTAGGATCCATAACTAGTTGGACCAAGTTTCAGAAGGATTTTTTAGATAAATTTTCCGAAGAAACCACTACAGGAGCTTTGATGGATGAATTATTCGCCACCACCATGAGTTCAAAGGAGAATGTTAAAGATTTCAATCAAAGATTCACAACCATATTAAACAAGTTCCATCCCGAAGCTAAACCATCTTAGGAGTTGCAAATCAAAGTATATGCTAATGCGCTCCCAACTTCTATTTCTATGTTTTTGAAGAGGGATGCCAAACGAACCCTGGTTGAGAATTTTGAAGAACCCAAAATGATAGAGTTCCAAAGAGAACAAAAGAGAGATGCCAGCTCTCTTTAGTTAAGAAACAAGTTCAACCCCCTCCCAGGAGAGGACTCCTTTTGACTAGACCATCAAGGAAACAAGCAGACAAAGCTTCCGAAAAGGGGAATGGAGACATAGAAGACCTACAATGCATGGTTAAGAAATTATCAAATGAGATCATAGACATGAAGAGAAATGTAGGGGAAGGAAACCAAGGCCCAAGGCCCTATAAGCCTTTCTTTAAAAGAAACCAACCTTTCAAAGCAATTGAACCTCCCCCAACTAACTTAAATATCGATTTGGGAAATGTAGCCTCTGACTCTTTCTGTACTTATCAAGAAGAAAACTACTCTGAAAGAGACTACCCTCAATGGTTCCATGCCATGAACTTAATGGCCAATCGGTTTCTAGACGAGGTTTCCCTAACCGAACAACCAAGCGGTTCAGTTATGAATGTTGTCGATCAGGAAGAGATTGTTTCTTCAGAAAATACAACCATGTTGATATGAGATACTAACCTAATTATGCCTTCCGACGACTTATTTCAGGTTCAAGAACCATCTGCAGAGGTCTCGGTCGTGTAAACACGAAGTAAAGGTCCACCTATCTCAAAAGATCCTACTACTACCCAAACTCCAAGAGGAATATCAACTCCTGATTACCCAAAAGCACCTTTCACTCCCCGTAAGAACCCTATAAGCATCCATACCCGAGAATCGCCCAAATTGGATTACAACGTAGTTAAAGATTTGAAGAAGTTGAAGGCTAATATATCAGTTATGGACATATGCAGGATCCCTCAACAAAAGGAATTCCTGCTACAAGCTTTGAGATCAGTGGAAAACCCTACAACAAGTGATAATCAACAAAGGAATCTAGCTCCCACAGACCTAGGAAATAAACCAACTATGAATACATGCTCAAAAGATAAGAAGGGAAAACCTTTTGTCCCACCATTCCTTTTAACATTTGAAGTTTTCAATAGGAACCTCCACAATTGTTTGGTCGATTCAGGAGCATCTTCCAACATTATGCCCTTGTCTATTTGCAAAAAATTAAATATTGTTCCTCTCAAAAGAGATAAACATGTAATACAACTAGACAGAACCTAGGTCAAAGTCATGGGGGAACTCAAAGATGTGATGATCAGAATAACGACATATCCTAACTTTGTGCAGGTGATTGACATCATTGTAGTAGATATCCCAGAAGATTATGGGTTGTTATTGAGTCGAGATTGGTCTGAGAAGTTAAACGAATACTTTAGTAGAAACTGGGCACACCTTTGGGTACCACTGAAGGGATACATGAAAATGATCATAATCGATAGGGAAAGGTGTCTGAAACATACTGTCACTGACCTAGAAACCCTGAACAAACACTGATCAACATATTTCCTTGTCCTAGGCAATTATTCCCGTGACTCCTACTTCGGGAACTTCTCCCCTCTCTCATATGATGTCCCTCTCACTCAAAACTCTGAAATTTGTTTCAAGATAAATTACCGATACCGATAGAGGAAACTCTCCTCTTTCAAGGACCTATGCTAGAAATCATGGGACAAAAGAAAATGGTTGCAGAAAGCAATATGAAAGGGGAAACAGAGAATTGTTGTTCACAAATTTGAACCATATACTTTGATGGATCTAAATCACAGGAAGGATCTGGGGCATGATGTATCCTCATTGACCCAAATGGTAAACTTCATTTCCTATCCTGTAGAATTGAGTTCGAGTGCATAAACAACACTCCTGAGTATGAAGCTCTAGTAGAAGGACTAAAGAAAGCCATAGACTTAAAGGTCAAAGAATTGAAGGTTTTCAACGATTCTGAGATTATCATTAGGCAAGTAAGGAATATTATACATTGAAATTCCCCACACCTAAAGAATGATCAACAGGAAGTGCATAGGTTAATAGAGAATTTTCAAGATTTCAATATTATAGTGATCCCCAGAGAAAAGAATATCCTTGTTAATTCTCTGGTCACAGTTGCTTCAAGGTTGTCACCTCTAGAGGATTATGAAGCCTCCCGGGTCACTGTGGAGCTACTCCATAAACCATCGGTGCCTAACAACATTTCTAATTGGAAGGTATTTGACGGGGATGAACAAATCATAAACTTTCTGACTAACCAAGATAATTTCAAGGATTTAGCTATTGACGATGAAGTATTCCATGAACAATCAACATAATGGATCCTCGGACAGGTCAACCAATTGCAAAATCAAAGTCTCACACAATCCCAAAGGGAATAACTAATTTATAAAATCTTTTTGACCTAAAATAACGATTTAAGGGGTCCAAAAATGCGAAGACTGGTAGTTCTTATCCTATGCATGAAACTATAAATCTTGGAACCCCAGAAAACCCAAAGAATATAAACCTTGACAAGACTATATCTAAAGAGGAAAGAAACGCTTATCTCAAAATTTTCAGACAATATCAAGATGTCTTTGCATGGTCCTACCGAGATCTAGAAACTTATGACACCTGTATCATTCAACATACTATACCATTAAAACATGAAGTGAAACCCTTCCAATAGAAGCTCTAGAAGTATCACCCATCCTTGGAACCTCTCATGTGTCAGGAATTGAAGAAATTGTTAGATGCCAAAATTATCTTCCAGGTTAGGTATTCCGCATGGGTTGCAAATTTCATTCATGTGAGGAAAAAGTCTGCAGAAATCCTCTTATGCATAGATTTTAGAAACCTCAATAGAGATTTAGAAAAGGACAACTACCCAGTCCCACCAATGGAGCAACTCTTGTAGACCGTGTCTGGATCTGAGTTTTTCTCTCCATTGGACGACTTCTCGGGTTACAATGAAGTTTTGGTTTTAGAGGAAGACCATCTGAAAACCACCTTCCAGACCAAGTGGGGAACTTTCTCTTACAAACGAACGCCCTTCGGGTTAATCAATGCAAGGGAAACCTTCCAAAGGGAAATGGATGTAGCATTTTGAGGACTGATCAACAAGTGTGTGGTAGTGTATCTAGACAATGTAACTGTGTATTCAAAGAACAGAGAGGAGCACATCCAACACTTAACCCAAATTTTTGAAAGGTGTAGAAAATACGGTATATCCTTAACCCAAAGAAAACCATCTTTGGTGTTGACGAAGGAAAGGTATTAGTTCATATCATATCCCAAGCTAGCATTTGCATAGACCCTGAGTGAGTCAAAGCTATAACTCAAATCCCATTACCTCACAACAAAAAGACAATGCAATCCTTCTTCAGGAAAATCAATTTTGTAATACAATTCACACCTGATTTCACTGAGACTGTCAAACCACTACAAAAATTGGTTCGTAAAGATGTTGAATTTAAGTGGGATGATGAACGAAAGGACGCTTTCAGCAGTATTAAAAATGCTATATCTCAAGCCCCCATGTTATGAAGTCCCAATTTTAATAGAGATTTCTTCCTCTATACTTTCACCTTCAACCAATCGTTAGCTGGAGTATTGACTCAGAAGGATGATGACAATAATGAGGCTTCAATATCATTCATGAGAACTAACCTCCAAGGGGCTGAAGTTAATTATCCTGCTATAGATAAACAGGCCTATGCAGTATATAAGGCAGTAAAACACTTCAGATATTATATCCTCAAGAACAATACCAAAGTAATCGTACCTCATCCACCAGTCTGATCCTTGTTCACTCAAGAAGAGATGGGAGAAAGAAGAGGGAACTGGATGGAAATAGTCCAAGAATTTGATCTAGATATAAAACCTGCCAAACTAGTTAAAGGGAAAGGGTTCTGCAAACTTGCAGTGGAAGCCTAGGACCAAGTAAATGAAGACTCCGGATGGGAGAATGAAATGGAATTATGGTGCAGTGAAGCTTCATACATTTCCCCGGGACTAGAGTCTCAGTATGAGAAGTTGACTTATCTCTTGCACCACGAGAGTTCCCCTAAAAATATAAATCCAAGGGAAAGGAGATCTCTCATGTTAAAATCCGCACAATATCGCCTCATAAATTCAGCACTCTTCTGAGTTAATTATGATGGGGTTCTCTTGAGATGTATTGAACATGAAGATACAGACAAAGTTCTTAAAGAACTCCATGATGGCCCTGCTAGTGGACATTTTTCAGGAAACACCACCGCTCATAAGATACTGAGAGCTGGTTATTATTGAGCCACTTTGTTCAAGGATGCTCACACTTAGTTTAGAAACTGTAAAACTTCTTAGATAAGCACTAGGAGAGAAAAGAGAGCAATAGTTCCACTCCAACCAGTGACTGTTTCTAGGCCTTTTGAACAATGGGGGTTAGATATCATAGGATAAATTACACCAAGTTATTAAAAACAACATAAGTATACACATACTACCTCTCATTATTTCATGAAATGGGTAGAGGCCATCCCTTTGACTCATGTTAACGAGAAGTTGCTAATCCAATTCATCAAACAACAGTTGATCACAAGGTTTGGTGTCCCTTCTGTCCTAGTTTTTGATAATACATCGTACTTCTCTTCCACCCTCTGGACATAGTTTTCCCTAGACAAAGGAATCATAAATTATTATCCATAGGGAANAGAGTGGCTAAATCAACTAATAAGAACCTAGTGAGGATACTGAAGAAAACAGTTGCAGACAACCAAAGTAATTGGCATAACCTACTCCATAACGCTCTATGGGCCGATAGGGTCACACACAAGGAAGCTATAGGAAACTCCTCATACTTTATGGTATACGAACAGGAAGCGATTCTCTCAAATGGGATATATCTTCCATCTCTTCAACTGGCCCAATATGCCATGGGACAACCTTCATCAGTCATAAAACAAAGAATCGACGCCCTTCTTATGTTGGAGGAAGAAAGGGAAAGGATAAATAAAAAGTCATAGCCCACCAACAGATAGTGAAAAGATGGTTTGACAAGCATAAGGCTAAAGAGAAGAATTTTTAAGTAGGCGACTTAGTCCTAAAATGGGACAAAGCAAATGAGCCTAAAGGCAAACATTCTAAGTTTCAAAATCTATGGCTTGGACCTTTCCAAGTGGCTGAGAATATTGGGGAAGGAACTTATCGATTATAGAATCTGAGGGGGGAACCTGACGCCCTCCCACTAAATGGAAATCCCTAAAACAATATTTCCATTTAAAAAAAAATTATAAAAAAAAATTGCTTGTGTGCGTGCTTTCATGATTTTGTTTTGGTTAGGTCAATTGTGAAATGCATTTTTTATTTTTCTTTGTTGTTTTATTTCTTTGCACTTTTGAAGGTTGTGTTTAGAAAGACAATGGTTGACCTCAAATCATGGGACATGGTGAAATCTATTCCTAACTCATCACTCACATATGTTATCGGACTAATCGGTAGGTGTGGACACTAACTGATCTCCCTAGATCCACCTGGATCTAGAACAAAACAGGACAGGACATGACTCTTTTCCTAAGTTTTGACCATTGAATTAACTAGGAGGAAGAAACAAGTAACATACCTTATTATCGCTTCCTAGGGTATTTGTTGCTCCTGCTTTGCTCCAGTGCTCTTGTGAAGTCCAGACCAAGACAACACAAACCAACCAAAGTGAAGATAGCACAATATATTCAATAGTTAGCCTGTGTGTATGGTCAAGGAATTACACAATAAAGTGAGATTAGCTTTATGGGAAAGGGACATGCCACTGTATCATATTAATGGAAAGTAAAGATTACAACCTGAGCCTTGATGCAAGATACCAGATATGTAAAATATGCAGAACAGAAATAAAATGCTAGAAATGGCAGAATAACAGTAAAATATCCAGCATAGTCTTCACAATACACAGAAATGATATACGCAATAGAAATAGAAATAGCACCTTGATTCAGAAAGCAATGTTCACAAGCCTCTTCGAGGGGGAAAGCTCCAGTCGAGCAACACTATGTTACAATAATCTCAAAACTAGGGTTCACATACCCTCGCCCCTTATTTATACTAAATATGTCTCTTAAGAGAAGCATCTAGAGGAAGATCCTTCTAGAAGCGGAAGCTTCTATTAGGTCTTCTTACATCCACCTTAT
>SNQJ01S0113623.1:10682-28373 GCA_010110895.2 Picea sitchensis
TGTGTTCATTGTGGTGATGACTTGTTGATGATATATTGCTGATATATGTTGCTGATATGTGCTCACATCTAACTGGTTATAAATGACAACAGTGGGTAATGAATAAATTTTGAATGCTAATTGATGAGTTTTTGTGCAAAAGGGAAGTTTTGGGAAAAAGAGCCCCACACTCATTCACCCCCCCCTCTAAGTGTGGTAGGTGTGTCCAACAACCAAGTCATTCCTGATCCCAATGAGGCAGTTATTGAAGTTGTTGGTGGTGGTTAGACATCGTCTCCACTATAAATAGAAATCCAGAAAAGGACCAGAGACAGGTCAATTCTTCTACGGGGTGCTAGGAGTCTGATTGCGTCTGACATAAGCGCACGACCATCCAGAGACTGAAAGTGCATTCTGCTAGTAAATATGTAGTCTTAATGTTGTTAATGAAGAATTCTCAGTTGTTGTTATTTGCTTTGGGTATAAGTAGGCAATTTGGCCATTTTGTAAAACATCGTTGGTAGAGCTAAGCTCCCTGTTGTATGGTTTTGATGAAGCATTGGTTTCTCTGATCATGTATGTGTATCCAAGATTTCTTATTTAAATAGCAGTCAACTTTCTTATTTACTCTATTTTCCTTCCGATTCTAAGGAGTTCATGATCAACAGATTCACATGAACCATTGTGATTGTGTTATGATAAATGATTTGTTGTAATGTTGTGATATTCCTTAGTTTGCTTGTGATTTAAATTCTAGGAGTTCTCGTATTTAAATCATTCATCCTTGGGTTTTTGAAAGGCCTGATGTCTTCGGTCGACCTCTACATTTTCTCATTAATGTCTTCCTCTTGCTTACCTTTACTATAACCTATTGATTGAAGTTAGACTAAGACCTAGCCTGTTCATACATAGTTCGGTCCAGGATTATGAATTAAAATGATATCATTCTAAGTCTTCTCTCTTTCGATCACCCTTGATAAAAAAATCATGAGATAAAATGATGGGTGTCGGGCTCTACTCCTACTACAATCCAGGAGTGACTTATCATGCTAACATTTCTGGCACCATTTCCAGGGACGAAGTTGAAAATTTTCCCTGTGATTGAACGACATTGAGCCTCTGATTCTAAAGGTGCATCAGGCATCAAAGCCATACAAGATTGCTACTATGCACCTGACGACTCCATTGTGATGACTCCACTATGATGAACCTACTGTTTTAGTTGTAGCTTCGAGGGGCAGACACATGCGGTCTCATCCACAGTTGCCTCTAGTTACAACTGAAGCAGATCCTAAGAAGCTTGTTAGAGAGGGAAGGGCCCTCGGAGGAGAAACTTCTACTGCTGAACCAAGTATTTCTGACAGTTCTCATCTTCCTCTGTTAGAAACTCCATTTTCTATTTCTTAGTTTCCCAGCCGACCTGTTACTAAAGTTTCTCATTTTCTAAACTTTGGGAGTGTTCCTGCGAAGTTTTATTCTCCTGGTCTGGGACTGGAGGGAGAAAATTTTCACTCCTATCTCCCATGACATTGCAGCTTGGTCCAGACCTAGGATCACAAGAGATTTCCCCACTCCTAGCTTTTCCAACCCTCCTTTTATTACTGTGGCTGCTACTGTAGAGAGAGAAGCATCTACTCATTCAAGCCATGTAGCCTTCTCTCTGAATCCCCCATTATTTCCCTTTCCACCTGGAAGCTCAGTTCCAATATCCCCTGTTCGAACTCCTTCTCCTCCTAGTTCTCCTCCACCTAATATTCCTATGGTAGGAGAAAATCCCCCCATGACCAAGATGGAGGCTATAATAGCTTCTAGGTATTCTCCCCTTGTGTTACCTTAGCCTCTCAATTCCATTCCAGCAGATGGCTACCGTAAGAAGTTACCTAGGTTCACAAGCGAAGGAGACATATCTGTAGAACAACACCTTGAAGCCTTTTACATTTTCACATATGATCTTGTTATCATGCATGCAAATGTATGGATGAGGTTTTTTGTCCATAGCCTTGAAGGTGAGGCCAGGAAATGGTTTAATGCCCTGCCTCTTGGATCTATCGATGGGATTGAGGCTTTGGAAAATGCCTTCTTGAGACAGTGGGGAGACAAAAAAGACTTCATGTATTACATGACAAAGTTTGGGTCCTTGAAATGAATGGAAGGAGAGTCTGTCTCTGATTTCTCCAAGAGATTCAATAAAATGTACAATAATATTCCCCCCGAGATAAATCCCTCAAAAGCCTCTGCCAAAATCACTTATGCTAGTGCTTTTGATCTCGATTTCTGCCTCTTGTTGAGGGAAAGATGAGCCACTTCCTTAGCTCACATGTAGGATTCGACTGTGGAAGTTGAGTCAAATATATTGGCTATTGACCGACTAAAAAATAAAGTAGATAGAGATATGCCCAGTAGGAGAGTTGAACCCTCCTCATCAGGTTCCTCTGCCCTTCCCCCCCAAGGGGACAAGGTAACTAAAGTGCTTAAATCACTTTCAGCTAGGATGGAAAGGTGGGAATTAGAAGGGAAGCCCATATATAGAAACCCCCAAAGTACTGATAACAGAGGTTTCAGGAGGCCAAATAATAATGTCCCTCAAATTATGCCAAGGGAACAAAGGAACAGAGATAGACATGACCATAGGATCCAAACCCCTCTTCAAAATAACCTCGTTGTTGGTGAGGAAGGAGAGGAGATAGATGAGCTTGGTCCTGAAATCCATTGTTTTGGAGACACCTCCCCTTTCCCCCATTTGACTCAATCCACATATGAAGAATCCCTTATGAACAGTCAAATAAACAAGTTGGGGAAGGGGGATAAGGCCAAAGGAAACATTCCTAACAGATACAACCTCAGTTCAAAGAGGAACGAAGGGAAGGCTGATATTCTTGATCAACCTCTTATAGCAGAAAGGCCTGCTAAGCCTACAATGCGCACTACCAAGGAAAGGATCACTCAGAATATTTCTCTAATAGCCAAAGACCCAGTCCATGAGGTAAGGGAAGCTCCTAAGCCTCTTTCTTCCTTTAGTTTTGAGCATGAAATTCAAAAAATTAGAATTCTTGTACCTCTCTCGGAACTAGTTAAAAATGATGATTTCAAAAGTTCCCTCTCTAGACTGCTACAATCTGAGTCCCCCCAGTTTTCCATAGACTCAGTAAACCTCCAAGATGAAAAACCAACGGTCATCCTAGGTCCCATGGTAGAAGAAAGAGATGATTCATACCCTCCCTTCTACACATCCCTAAACATACATGATAAGGTGCTGCATAACTACCTGATGGATTCAAGGGCTTCCCATAACCTCATGCCCAAAATAGTCATGGAATAATTGGGACTGGAAGTAACAAAGTCCTATCATGATTTTTACTCTTTTGATTCAAGGAGGGTGCAATGTATTGGAGTCATCAAAGACCTGGCAGTATCATCGTTTCAGCTGCCCATGAAGAGTGTGGTCATGGACATTGTTGTAGCTGATGTTCCCCCCAAGTTTGGCATGTTGTTGTCAAGATCGTGGATTAAAAATCTTGGAGGGACATTACATATGGACCTCACATATTCCACCATTCCAGTCTTTGGAGGGGAACAAATAAGGTTGTATAGAGAAGCTCAGTTGGCCTACATTGTTAGTGATGAAGCAAACCCAACCAATCATCCTATCTTTGTACTGGATACTGATTTGGGGTCTAGTTTATTGCAGCTCAGCGATGCTCCTGAAACCCCTCTTCAAATCAGAAAGAAACTCATATATGATCGAGAAATACCTCCCCCAACTACCTTTGTGTGGAAAATGTTCTTCGACGAAGCTTCTTCAATGAAGGTGCTAGTGCTGGAGTGGTTTTTGTGTCGCCTTGTCAGGAAGCCATTTCCTTGTCATACAAGCTAGAGTTTGAGACCACCAATAATGTGGTTGAATATGAGGCTCTTGTCCTGGGTTTAAGGGATGCAAAAGAAATGGGAATTGAGGAGGTAGCAGTGTTCAAAGATGCAGAGTTGATAGTTCAGCAGATCAAAAATTCTTATCAGGCTAAGCATCCTTGATTCAGAAGTTACAGAAATGAGGTATGGGACCTAATTGACAATTGTTTCTCATCATTTAACATTTCATTTATTCCAAGAGAGGAAAATACTTTGACTGATTCCCTATATGTTTCGACTAGCTAGTTTAAGATCCCTTTTCCTCCTAAGATCAAGCATGAAGTTCATATAAGATATAGGCCCTCTGTACCGGACAATATCAAGCATTGGAAGGTATTCGAGGATGATCTGGAAATCAGAAAATTTCTTGAGTTTGTCGATGAATTCTCTGCATTGTACATTGATCAGGATCCTGATCCTGAAGGTGACCTCCACCCTGAGATTTTTTCAAATAAAATTGGTAATCACCATATTGTTCAGTTTCCTAGCAATCACATTACGAAAGGATTAGTTCCTTTAGAAAGATTGTTCGATGGGAATGATGTGCTAGTAAAGGGCAGGGTTTCAAATGGAAATGTTGATACAACTGAGTGCAACATTGGCACACAGAAGGAGCCTAAATTTTTCAAGTTGTCGAGTATCCTGTCAAGAGAGAAAAGGGCTAAGGATACTGAGTTATTAAAAGAATTTTCCGATGTGTTTGCATGGACCTATGAAGACCTCAGGACATATGACACATCTGTAATTGAGAACAAGATCCCACTGAAAGAGGAAGCTAAGCCTTTGAGGCAAAATCTAAGACAGATTAACCCCATATTGCTGCCTGTCATGGAAAGAGAAGTGAAGAAGTTGTTAGATGCCCAAATCATTATCCCTCTAAGATATTCTGAATGGGTGTCTAATCTGGTGTCGGTAAGAAAGAAGAGTGGAGAAATCAGACTCTGTGTTGATTTCAGAAATCTGAATAGAAGCTCAAAGAAGGAAAATTACCCCCTACCTAAGATGGAACACATATTGCAAAGGGTGACTGGTGCATCTAGGATATCCATGATCGACGAATATTCTGGTTACAATCAGATATCAATCCTTCCTGAGGATAGAGAAAAAACCACTTTCACCACTCCTTGGGGCACATTCATGTATGCCAAAATGCCTTTTGGATTGATGAATGCAGGAGAAACATTTCAGTGAGCCATGGACATAGCCTTCATTAGGGAGAAAGATCAGTTTGTGGTGATCTATATGGATGACATCACTATCTTCTCCAGATCTAATGAAGAACACTGTTGTCACTTGAGGAAGGTTTTCTTGAAGTGTCGAAGGTTTGGCCTCTCCTTGAACCCCAAGAAATATTTGTTTTCTATGAAGGAGGGGAAGCAATTAGGTCATATAGTATTAGTAGAGGGAGTGAGAATTGATCCCAGTAGGGTGGAGGAAATTCAGACCCTGTCACTCCCGAGATCCAAGAAAGAGGTCCAATCTTTCCTAGGAAAGATTAACTTTCTGAGGAGGTTTGTCTCAAATTTTATTGAGTTGGTGAAACACATCACAGTCATGCTCAGAAAAGGAAATGAAGTAAAGTGGACTGCTAAGCCCAGGGAATATTTTTTCCAAATAAAGAAGGTATTGATTGAGGTGCCTATGTTGATCAGTCCTGATTATTCCAAGGATTTCCTAATTTTTTCTTTTGCTTCTTTTGATACAATAACAATGGTCTTATTGCAAAAAAATGAGGAAGGGCGAGAGCAACCTATTTCCTTCGTCAGTAAGGCATTAAGAGATGCAAAAATTAGGTATGAGATCATGGAGAAACATGCCTTTGCCTTGGTGAAATCTATTAAATATTTTAGAGTCTATGTCCTGCACTCAAAGTTCACTGCATATGTTCCTTAAACTTCTGTGAAGGACATTCTTATACAGCCTAACTTATATGGGAGAAGGGGTAAATGGATTGCCAATATCCTTGAGTTTGACCTGGATATAAAGCCCACCAAGTTGGTTAAAGGGTAGGGGTTAGCCAAGCTACAGGATGAATCCAATTGTAAGGCCTTGGGGGTCAATTTCATCAATGTTTGCTCAGATATTCAGCAAGCTAAGTTGTCCAACAAATATACTCAGGACAGTTTGTCATTAGCAGAATGCACCTAGTATAAAGACCTTATATATTTTCTGCTAGAATTAAAGCCCCCTGATGTAATGGGGAAAAACAAGGCACGAGATCTAAAGCTCAAGGCAGTCAAGTATTACCTTATTGACCAGGTTTTATACTGGAAAGACCCTCTAGGGGTGCTTTTGAGATGTCTAAACCCACAGGAGGCCCAAAGAGTCACGTTTGACTTCCATAGCAGGCTATGTGGAGGGCATCATTTTTGGAAGACCACAACCCAAAAAATTCTTAGGGCTGGGTACTACTGGCCCACCATATGCATTGATGTCTATAGAGAAGTCAGAGCCTGCATCAAATGCCAAAGGTTCTCAAGAAAGAAACAACTCAAATCTTTGCCACTAAAGCCTGTAGTAGCTTCAACACCTTTTCAACAATGGGGGATGGAATTCATTGGAGAAATTCATCCTCCTTTAAGTGACCAGCACAGATGGATCCTGACTGCAACAGATTACTTCACCACATGGATAGAAGATGTCCCCACTAGGAATGCTTCTCATAAGGTAATTATTAGCTTCCTGGAGGATATTATAGCTAGATTTGGTTGTCCTAGCAGACTTGTCTATGATAATGCTGCTTCTTTCAAGTCTGAGCCTCTGGTTAGGTTCTATGAGCAGTTTGAGATTTCAATGATTCATTCCACCCCCTATTATCCTCAAGGAAATGGGCTGGTAGAATATTCCAACAAAAGTCTGATCAAGCTCATTAAAAGATTGTTGGAGGAAAATAATAAGGCCTGGGATTCAAAGCTCAAATTCTCTCTGTGGGCCAATCGAGTGACAATCAAGAAGTGCCCGGGCACCTCCCCTTTTCAACTTGTTTACGGGATAGAAGCTGTATTTCCCACTCAGTTGGCTTTACCCGTGGCAAAATTATTTCAATATTATGAAGGAGAGCCAGATCATATGGTCAGAAGAATTGATCAGCTGGTGGAAGCGCAATAGACCAGGGAGTAGGTAATGGATAGAGCTCGTAGTCATCTGAAGAGGATCAAGCAGGCCTTTGATAGGAAGGTCAGAAAGGAAGAATTCAAGATGGGAGATCTGGTGCTCAAGTGGGATGCGCCCAAGCAGGACAGAGGAAAACAAAACAAGTTTGATGCCCTCTAGACCGGACCTTTCAAAATCTCTGAAGTATTCTCGAACATCACTTTCATCTTGTAGGATTTGGGGGGTGAAGAGGTTTTTAATAGCCCAGTGAATAGGCATTTCCTAAAGAAATGTTTTGTTTGAGCCTTAGACGGCTCCTCTATTTTTGTAAATATTTTTTTTCTGTTTGTTTTTAGCTTAATAAATGACTCCATAGACCAACAACAAGGCACTGGAACTGCAAATGAGTCCTTAGATCATCACAGGGATGAATCTATCCCCCATGGAGCCTAATTTTATCACCAATTCTTGTAAAGGGTGTGTTTTCCTAAGAGATAAGCCCCTTTGGGTGGAAAAATGTGAAGAAGTGGGGTAAAAACCCACTTACCCTAGGTTGGGGTGCAAATGCACATTTGGTTAAGCGGTAGGCAGATCTGGGCAGCCAGAATCTGCCCGCCCAGATGTTTTGTTTGAGCCTTTAGATCTGCCCTCTATTTTGTAAATATTTTTTTCTGCTTGTTTTAGCTTAATAAATGACTCCATAGACCAACAACAAGGCACTGAACTCAAGAATGAGTCCTGGGGATCATTGTGGATGAATCCATCCCCCATGGAGCCTAATTTTATCACCAATTCTTGTAAAGGGTGTGTTTTCCCAAGAGATAAGCCCCTTTTGGGGAAGAATGTGAAGAAGTGGGGTAAAAAAACCACTTACCCTAAGTTCAGGACACAAAATGCGCTTGTGGTTAAGCAGCAAGAAAATATGGATGGTAGGGATCCGCGCGCCCAGATCAACGACACACATGGGATTCCGGAGCCCCCTTGCCTTTCTACCTTTAAAGTAGGGGAGGGGAGGTGGGTTCCATAATTAGACGATCTCCTCAACAATGGTCTAGATTGGGCCTAGATTCATGGTCAAGGTTTGATTGCACTCCTTTCCCATTCACCCCTTTAATGGGGTGTATGGGTCCGCACTAGCGGCTTAAAGCATACCCCCTCTTGTCACATCTCCAATTTCCTCCACCGTCCACCTTCCTCCATATGTCTTCCACCCCATATCTCACCTCCACTCAGTTCCATCTTGACACACCTTATCCCCTTTCACTCCCTCTCTCCTTCTGACATCTGTCCCACTCCCTTCCACGTCGTCCCTCCATAAGCGACGTGTCCTCCCTTGAACAATCATATCCCGTCACCTTTCCTCCTTTCGTCTATCACCCTCCTGCCCCCTGTCATGTGTCTCGCCCATGTCACTTCCTTGGTCACTTCCATTCCCTCTTCCACGATGAGCATGCCAAATCATCCCCGCCTGACCTTTGTTCTGACACTGCTTCCTATCTTATGCCCCATTTATCGCACCTACCTACAAGTCTTTCCAAGCATTCGATTTGTGGATCTAGGTGGCACCATGAGAAGACCTCCACGTCCCGAAAGGAAGAGATGTCTAGGTTGTTCCTGATCCCAAGGAGGCAGTTATTGAAGTTGTTGTTGGTGGTTAGACATTGTCTCCACTATAAATGGAAATCCAGAAAAGGACCCGAGACAGGTCAATTCTTCTGCGAGGTGCCAGGAGTCTAATTGTGTCTGACATAAGAGCATGACCATCTAGAGACTGTAGGTGCAGTCTGCTAGTAAACATGCATACGTAACATTGTTAATGAAGAAGTCTTGGTTTTGATGTTGTTATTTGCTTTGGGTATATGTAGGCAATTTGGACATTTTGTAAAACATCGTTGGTAGAGATAAGCTCCATGTTGTATGGTTTTGATGAAGCACTGGTTTCTCTGATCATGTATGTGTATCCAAGATTTCTTGTTTAAATGGCAGTCATCTTTCCTATTTAATCTATTTTCCTTCCGATGCTAAGGAGGTCATGATCGACATATTCACATGAACCATTGTGATTATGTTATGATAAATGATTTGTTGTAACACTGTGATATTCCTTAGTTTCCTTGTGATTTAAATTCTAGGAATTCTCATATTTAAATCATTCATCCTTGGGTTGCTAAAATGCCTGACATCTTCAATCGACCTTTACATTTTCTTGTTAATGTCCTCCTCTTGCTTACCCTTACTACAACCTACTGACTGAAGTTAGACTAAGACCTAGCCTGTTCATACATAGTTTGGTCCAGGATTCTGAGTTAAAACAATATCATTATGAGTCTGCTCTCTTTCGATCACCCTTGATAAACAAATCGTGACATAAACTGATGGGTGTCGGGCTCTACTCTTGCTGCAATCCAGGAGTGACTTCTGATGCTAACACACAGGAGAATCATCTGGAGTACCATATCAAGCCTAACTCAACTGAGTCCATAAGGAAAGAGACCACACATCATAACAACTCAGTCCAGATCCTGACATACACCCATCACATAGGCACCTTCACCCCACATAGGGGCACACATCGTCTCATATCAGTCTAGAGAGGAACGACACACCCATATCATGGGCACACCCAACACATGGGCTCTCTCACAGGTCGACTCACTTAGTCTGTGTCCTGGAGGATGTCTCACAAAGATGTAATCATCAACACTCCCTCTCAGCTAGGGAGGCATTCTCCACCAGGCCAAGTCTCTCACGGAAGTACTCGAACTTTGTCTTGGCAAGAGGTTTGGTGAATATATATGCAATCTGCTCATGTGTAGGAAGGTATTACACATGCACTTCTTTCCTTTGCACCATGTCTCTGATATAATGATATTTTATCTAAATGTGTATCAATCTATCGTGAAACATAGGTTTCATAGAGAGATTCACACAACTCTGGTTATCACAATGAATAATGGTAGGATCCATCTCATGATCAAATAAATTTTTCAGGATCTTTTGAAGCCACACTACTTCATGGACTGCCACACTCAATGCTATATACTCTACTTCTGCGGTACTCAAGGCCACAAAGCTTTGTTTTCTTCTGCACCAGGAAACCATGGCAGACCCCAAGGTAAAACAACAATTGTATGTGCTCTTTCGGTCCACTGCTCTCCCTGTCCAATCTCCATCAACATATCCCTACAAACTCATGTCTACACTGGAGGCATATCTCAGGCCATATCCAACTATGCCTCATAGATATCTAAGTACATGCTTCACTGCTATCCAGTGAGTCTATCTCGACTAACTCATGAACTGACTAAGTATATTCACTGCATAGCATATGTCAGGTTTGGTATTAACCAGATACATCAATGATCCAATCAGCTGTCGGTATAAATGTGGATCAATATCACTTGAATCAGTAGAATAATTGCTCATCTTCTTCAAATCCATCACCATTGGTGTAGGTATGGATTTGCAGTCTTTCATACCGAAATTATTCAATATCTCCATTGTATATTTTACTTGACTCAGGAAAATATCATCAATCCTCTACCATACTTCTAGTCCCAAAACGTAGTGCATCATACCCAGATCCTTCATATCGAATTCAGAAGTCAATTCTTGTTTGCATTCAACAATAAGTCTTTCTGAGTTGGTGAGGAATAAGTAATCCACTTATAGAACCAATATTAGGCACTCGTTACCAAAAATATGATAATAAAAGTTTGGATTAGTAGCACTCTTGTTGAAGCCCAAACTCATCAAGAATCCATCCATCTTCTTGTACCAAGAATGAGGTGCTTTCTTTAGTCCATATAGGGCTTTCTTCAACCCATACACATGAGTTTTCTCATTGTGTGTCATGAATCCTTTTGGCTTCTCGATGTAAACTTCTTCATCAATCTCACCATTGAGAAATGTTGTCTTTACATCCATTTGATGTAGTTTCCAACCCATGAATGCAACTAGTGTAATGATAGCACAGATGGAAGTGTATCGGGCTACTGGAGAAAATGTCTCCTCATAGTCAATTCCCTCTACCTAAGATAATCCTTTGGCTACAAATATCGCTTTGTATTTCTCAACACTTCCATCAACTGCATGCTTGATCTTATAGACCCACTTGGAAGTTACTATAGACTTCCCTTCTGGTCTTAGAAAAATATCCCACAGATAATTCTTCAAGATGGATTGATACTCTTCTGTCATGGCATGTTTCCATACCTGCTCAGTATCAATGATGTGTCTCATGGTTGAAAAGTAGCTCAAAAACATTTGTGGTCTCTTTCTCTCTCTCTCGAGATGTTCCTTGAGGAGTTGCATGGACCTCTACCTCTTGTAGAGTTTGTCGAGCCCAGACAGGCCTTTTATGGCCTACTGCAATGTCTCTGGGGATATCAACTGGAGAAACTGGATCAGCTGGAAAAACTGGATCAACTAGAATAATAGTTTTCTCCCTCTAAACTGCTGAAGGGGGAGAAGGCACTGTCTCTCTTCCAATATCCATATGAGATTCTATGGATATTTGAAAGGATATATCTTCTTCAAAGATAACATATCTGCTCACCTCAATCTGTCTCTAACAAGGGATGTAGATCCGATATGCCTTCAAATATTCACTTTATCCCACAAATGTACCTTTTCTTTCTGAAGGGTATAGCTTGGACCTCTTCTCTTTGGGTACATGAAAGTATACCTGACACCCAAATATCCTGAAGCGTCCGATATGAGGACTCACTTTAGTGAAGGCTTCTTTCAGAGTTATGTTCTTCAAAATATGGTGAGGAATCCTATTCTGAACATATATTGTTGTCATGCATGATTCTTCCCATAGAATCATAGGTAGACTTTGATCATGTATCATTTCTTTGGTTGCCTCAATGATGGTTCTATTTTTCCTCTCTACAACCCCATTTTGCTAAGGGTTGTAAGGAACTGTGTACTCCCTCTCGATCCCTGCTTCAATTAAGAAATTACTAAAATCCTTGGAGGTGTATTCTCCTCCATTATCTGATCTTAGTACCTTGATCTTTCTTCCGATTAGGTTCTTAACCTGAGATTCGAATTCTTGAAATATTGCAAGGACTCCATCCTTGGTTTTCAGGAAATAAATCAAAGTTTTCCGCGAGTGATCATCTATGAAGAGTACATAGCACAAATATCCATTCAGGGAGGCAACAATGATTGGTCCACACACATATGAATGTATCAAGTCCAAGATTTCCTTGGATATATTCTCACTTCTCAATAAGGACCCATTGACATTCTTTCCAAGAGAACAACCTCTCCAAACATATTTATGCTGAATCTGTATCTCTGGAAGGCCTTTTATAATTTTACTTAGAGCTGGAAGGGCTCTATAATGAATGTGAGCAAGTCTCCTGTGCCATAGCTCACTCAAGATGATAGTATCATGTAACATGGACTGGATTGGTCTGATCGTCAACCTGTATAAGATTCTTTATCGAACACCAATTACTCTTCCATAATTTATATGTGATTCCTTGTGCCATGCAAGAAAGTTTCCTTCAGAAAAGGTAACCTTGTAGCCTTTGTGTTCTAAGGAAAAAATGGGTACAAGGTTCCTCTTCATCCCAGGTACATATAGTACCTCACTTAACTGAAGAGGTATGTCAAAATCTAGTTGGAAAGTAGAATTTACAACCCCTTTCAAATTATATATAGCATTGTATCCAAGTACAACATGTAGATTGGTCTCTTTCTCAACAAGATCTGTCAGGTGATCTTTAAATCTATTCATGTTCCTAGAGGCACCACTGTCAATTAACCCATTATCATTATCAGTAGGAACCATACCTCAGAGTGCTGAAATGAATAAGAAGGCTTCTTCTTTGATGTCTTCATTTCTATGAAGTCTTGGATTCCAGGAACTCTATTTGCATGATTCATCATGCCTATCTTTCACCAAGGTTTTGTTCATCATATTTTCAGATTCTTCACAAACCATTGTGAACTGGGCTAGAAAACCTAACAGCTAGGCTAGGCTAGCAAACTTAGGTTTTGTTGGGCTTATGAATACCAACAATAAGCCTTTAAAGTCATAATAATATTGGTGAGTTGAAAAGTTCCTTCAATTAGTTTCAAAAACCCTAAATCTGAATTTTCTGCTGAAAATTACGAAACCCTAGAAACCCTAGGGCCAAAAATAAACAATTCTCAGAATTTCAATTTGAGAGTCTCTAGAGGTGCGCTGAAGGAGGTTGTACTCTCCTATGCCAATTTTATTCCCAATGTCCAAGTATAAAGTGTTGAAGCTGAAAAAGAAGGAGGGTCATATGGATTTGCAGAAACCCTAGAAGGTCGTACATAGTTGCAGAAAGGAGTATGACCAACTTTAATTCTTTGGAAATGGGTTCTTCAAGAACTATTCTCTAAAAACATGTTGAATTTTCACTATTCTTGGCTCAAGAATGAGGTTTATTTCAATTTTAGTCATGTACTTGAACCATAAACAAATGCAACTACACCATTCACAATTGCTGCAATAACCAAGATCGCAAGAAGAAATACCATGCAAAAGAACAGAAGAAATATCTTGGGAAAACCCTTCTCAACAAGGGATAAAAACCCAAAAATCATTTTCTATATTCTCAAGAGAATATCCTCCAACCATGAAACCCTATTTCACATAAGAGGGTGCTCTACTAACTTGAAACTTGTGCCCAAGAGAGGTGCACAGTTCAGCCCTAGAAATGTACTAGCTGAAATTTCCAAAATGATAAGTGACTTGTGTGTTTCCTCAATGGGGAAATCACCTTTATTTATACAAGACTTGACAGACCAAAAGTGGTGTTTATTGGCACAATAGGGCCGACCTCAATAACTCAGGAAATAATTAATTATTACAATAAACTTTAATTATATTTCACATATGATGGAGATGAGATGTACCATTTACATCACAATTAGGGTTATAGGTAAATCTCACTCAAAAAATATAGTAAGGGATATCACAAATCCACTAGTTCTTAGCCACTAGGGGCACGCCCACCTATGCTCAACCACAGGGACGTCCTACTCAACAAATATCTATCTCACTGATCCCACGAGAGAATCATTTGAAGTACCATCTCAATCCTGACTCAATTGAGTCCACAAGGAAGGAGATGACACATCATAACAATTCAGTCCATAGTGTGACGTACACGCATCACATGGGCACCTTTACCCCACACAAGGGCACACATAATCTCATCTCAATCCAGAGAGGAACGACACACCCATATGATGGGAACACCCAACACATGGTCTGTCTCACACGTTGACTCACTTAGTCTGTGTCCTGGAGGATGTCTCACGAAGATGTAATCATCAACATAAACTAACCTAAATTAATGACAGTAATACTCAAATTGGTGATACAAGCATGGACAATGATCAAAAGAGGCATGACGGAATAGAGATAAATCTCAAAAATAAATGAGATAGTAATTATGGTTTCATGCACACACGCATGAGTTTTTATAAAACACCAGAATTCATTAATGAATATAGTTTTGTACCATACTTTTCTCTAACTTCAATGGTTTGGATTGGGAGTTTCTGTGCCTAAATTATCTGGTTGGATCAATGGCCATGTAAATGGACCGATTGAGTTCTTTGGAGGTTAGGTCATCAAAAGGGGCCAAAGAAGACATGGTTTAGTGAGAATTGAAAAGGAAAAGGTGACCAAAGAGAACACCAATTATATATAGGCACATGACCAGTTTTGATTACTAGAATAAGTGTTGATTTTTATCGACCTCGCAAAGTGACCAGTTAATGGGGCCAATGTTGAATGTTTCTCAAACTTTTCCTGTAGTCATTGAAAGTTGACATGGTTTCACTAGATGCATGCCTTGATGGTATGGGAGGGTTTCAAGACTCAACGATTAATCATATTATAACCACATAAGAGAATGGTCTATAACTGGGTGGAAAATAAGTGGAATATGGTCAATATCTTAGACAAGAGAAAAAATCAAAGATAAGATCAAATAACTGAGGAAGCTTGACATCAAGGATGATTTTAGGGGCTAAATTTCGCTCATGGGCTAATTTTCCATGGTTTTTCGCAAAAAGATTCAATATTCTAAAAATGATTTCCCCAAATTATATAGGATAAAATTATTTTAACTTAAAAATAGCCAAAATTTTATACAAACTATATAAAATCCTTAGAAATTTGAATATTTTTACAAAAATCTTGGCAAACATTTATAGTTGGCATATGAAGGATTAGTAATATTCGCCCAAGTTTCTACATTTTAACATAAATTTCCATCCTTAAAATTACCCCTGAAGCTTGTGCAATTTTTTGAGTACTTGTCTATCGAGTATTAATGTGTTTTGAAAAACTTGTGATATAGTCCATAAATATTTATCGAGGTTAGATCATGAAAAGGGGTCAAATAAGACATGGTCATGTGAGAACTGAAAAGGAAAAGGTGACGAAAGAGAATAGCAATTAGATATAGGCACATGACCAGTGTTGATTACTAGAATACATGTTGATTCTCATCAACCCCGCAAAGTGTCTAGTTAATGGGGCCAACGTTGAAAATTTCTCAAACTTTTCCTTGTAGTCATTGAAATTTGACATGGTTGTACTAGATGCATTCCTTGACAGTATGGGAGGGTTTCAAGAATAAAATATTACTCATATTATACCCACATAAGAGAATGGTCTGTAACTGGGTGACCAATAAGTGGAATATGGTCAATATCTTAGATGAGAGAAAAAATCAAAGATAATATCAAATAACTCACTAATCTTGTGCAATTTTTCGATTACTTGTCTATCAAGTATTAATGTGTTTTGAAAATCTTGTGATATAGTCCATAAATATTTATTGAGGTTAGGTCATGAAAAGGGGTCAAAGAAGACATGGTCGTGTGAGAACTGAGAAGGAAAAGGCGACCAAAGATAATACCAATTAGATATATACACATGACCAGTGTTGATTACTGGAATAAGTGTTGATTGTTGTCAACCCTGCAAAGTGACCAGTTAATGGGGCCAACATTGAAATTTTCTCAAACGTTTCTTGTAGTCATTGAAATTTGACATGGTTTCACTAGATGCGTGCCTTGATGGTATGGGAGGGTTTTAAGACTCAAATATTAATCATATTATACCCACATAAGAAAATGGTATGTAACTGGGTGGCCAATAAGTGGAATATGGTCAATAGCTTAGATGAGAGCCAAAATCAAATATAAGATCAGATAACTAACGAAGCTTGTGCAATTTTTTGAGTACTTGTCTATCGAGTATTAATGTGTTTTGAAAAACTTGTGATATAGTCCATAAATATTTATCGAGGTTAGGTCATGAAAAGGGGTCAAAGAATACATGGTCGTGTGAGAAATGAGAAGGAAAAGGCGACCAAGGAGAAGACCAATTAGATATAGGCACATGACTAGTGTTGATTACTAGAATAAGTGTTGATTATCATCGACCCCGCAAAGTGACCATTTAATGGGGCCAATGTTGAAATTTTCTCAAACGTTTCCTGTAGTCATTGAAATTTGACATGGTTTCACTAGATGCATGCCTTGACAGTGTGGGATGGTTTCAAGAATCAATTATTACTCATAATATACCCACATAAGTGAATGGTCAGTAACTCGGTGGCCAATAAGTGGAATATGGTCAATAGATTAGATGAGAAGAAAAATCAAATATAAGATCAAATAATTGATGAATCTTATGAAATTTTTCAAGTACTTTTCTATCGAGTATTAGTGTGTTTTGAAAAACTTGTGATATAATCCATAAATATTTATCGAGGTTAGGTCATGAAAAGGGGTCAAAGAAGACATGGTCATGTGAGAACTGAGAAGGAAAAGATGAAAAAAGAGAAGACCAATTAAATATAGGGACGTGACTAGTGTTGATTACTAGAATAAGTGTTGATTATCATCAACTCCGCAAAGTGACCAGTTAATGGAGCCAACATTGAAATTTTCTCAACTTTTCCTGTAGTCATTGAAATTTGACATGATTGCACTAGATGCATGGCTTGACGGTATGGGAGGGTTTCAAGACTCAAAGAATACTAATATTATACCCACATAAGCGAATGGTCTGTAATTGGGTGGTCAATAAGTGGAATATGTTCAATATCTTAGATGAGAGAAAAAATCAAATATAAGATCAAATAACTAACAAAGCTAGTGACATTTTTCAAGTACTTATATATCGAGTATTAATGTGTTTTGAGAAACTTGTGATATAGTCCATAAATATTTATCGAGGTTAGGTCATGAAAAGTGGTCAAAGAAGACATGGTTGTGTGAGAACTAAGAAGGAAAAGGTGACAAAAGAGAAGACCAATTATATATAGGCACATGACCAATTTTTATTACTAGAATAAGTGTTGATTCTCATCGACCTTGCAAAGTGACCAGTTAATGGGGCCAATGTTGAAATTTTCTCAAACGTTTCCTGTAGTCATTTAAATTTGACATGGTTGCACTAGATTCATGCCTTGACGGTATGGGAGGGTTTCAAGACTCAAATATTACCCATATTATACCCACACAAGAGAATGGTCTCTAACTACGTGGCCAATAAGTGGAATATGGTAAATAGCTTAGATGAGAGGAAAAATTAAAGATCTCTAGTTCAACATCTCACAATGTGAAATTCAATATTCATTTTGATTGAAGAAAATGGAAATCACCACTTATTTCTTCTAGTTCATCATCACCTAATAC
>SNQJ01S0113623.1:30491-46125 GCA_010110895.2 Picea sitchensis
GTAGTGTTCTTGTGCATTGAAAAATGTTGGAGGTAGTTACTATTTCATTTCACACATTATCCGAGGAATTTCTCTCTTACAATACTTTATATCATCTTCATGGATTTCTTTCAATGACAACCATTTAAATATCATGACGCAAGAAAATAACATCTTTCAACAAAAGATAATACATATTACATTACAAGTAAAACACATGTCATTAAGTGCAACAAAAAATTGAAAAAACGTTTTGCATATACATTGCAGCTACTTACCTCATGTATTTTCCAAGATCATATATAATTTGTTTGACGTTGTTGTCAAATTCGTCTGGGAGAGATAGAGGTAGAACATATTGTAACAATAAAAAAAAATCCTTACTTGTTTCAAAACTAGACAAAAAAAATAAAAATATCAAAAAACATATACGACCAATATTTAAATATGAATTATTAAATTATTAATTCCCTTAATGAAGGTATGCCAATCATGTGTTTTTACCCCACCAAATTCACCTTTCTTCGTTAAGATATTTTTTATTTTTGAACAAAAACCTATGGGAAATTTAATTCTTTGAATGACCTCTTTTACACCATTTCTTTGTTGCTTTGTTAATAACCATGGAAGGTTATTTTGGTCTCCATCACTATTTGATCAGATCCCACTTTGCATTGCATGATTGGATTCATGAATGTCATTACAAATTTTGAAATTTTGTTCTTTATCCCTCCTACCATCTATGATTCGCCATAATGTTTATATCACATTCTTCCTAATATGCATTGTATCAAAAAAATGAACTATTTTTATCTCCTCATAGTAAGGAAACCTCATGAATTTAGTGGGATAACATTTCATTCCTCATGGAAGCCCATCATTACTACCTTCACGACGATGACATTGATGAAGCATAAAAAAATCAGAACACTATTTATCAAATGCGATAAAATAAATTGAATAATTAAAATAAAATTTCAAAACATGATTCCACTTATGATACATAAACAAAATGCGTACCTCGAGGATTAATTTTTTCATATGCCAACTTCCATAGGTGAGGTGTCATTCTTTGTGGTTTTAGTCCAGTCTCTTGTTTTCCATTGAAAAGATCTTCTTCGGTAGTAAGATACTTATGGTTCTTCGAGAGAAAGTGTCTATACTAATCAAACACCTATTTTCCTAAACTTTTTGACCGATGAGATTTCATCTTAGGACCACAAAATGGACATGCAAATTTACCCTTTGTTTGAAGACCTGCAAAAAATGGATTAATGTGAATTAATATATGAAAGGATTATTTAAACAGCATGCATGATATATTCAATTAATTATATACTATTCAAGCGTGCAATATGGAATGTTACATACCAAAAAAATGTGTTAGTCCCAGGGCATCATGAATTGTCCATAAAAGTATTCCACGACATTGAAATCTCTTCTCCAAAATTGGTTTACAGATGTCATACATAGTCATGCCCTCCCATAACTTTAGTATCTTGTCAATAAGAGGCTCGATATACACATTCATATATTGAACTTGGTACTTACCTAATTGTTTGAAATTACATGAAATTACTACCATGGTATGTATATATATGTAAATAAATAAATAAAAGATATTATTCAAAAAACGAGACAAATGAAAATTTTACATTCGAAAAATTAATGTAAACAAATACTTGGAACAATATTTGTCAACATTATGGGCTCCCTCTTTATTGAAATCCAAGGACAAATGTTATTGTTGATAAAAAAATAGTCCACATTGAGTAAACAAACCGAAGCTCTCCAAATGGATTAACACCATCATTTTCCAATGAAATCCTAACATTAGGAGGTTCATCTGTAAATTCTAGCCATTTTTCATCAATTTCCCTAAATGCATAACCATCTGCAAGAATTCGAAGAACGCCATCTTTAATTCTCTTTTGTGCATGGTAATCCATAAATGGTGTTATGCTTTGGAACCTGAACAATCATTGCAAACATGGAATTATGTGAATATTACGAAGAACCTTTTGAGGAACCATTTTTGTTACTTGATCGGTTTGATAGCTACTAATACTACATACCAAGCATTTTTTTTTCGATGCATGTTTTCCATAATACATAATATGATCATCTGGACATCCATCTATACTTTGATACTCCATTACAATTTCTTTCATAATGGCTGTTGAGTCTCAGGATTGTCGCATTTTCATCCACTTTTCCTTTCACCATTCATCATATTTATCCATATTCTACCACTCCATAAACCATTCATTAATACCTTTTCATAATTAAATATGGGTTTAACCATATTATTTTCCAAATCATTTATTTTAGTATTAAAAGGGAATTTGTGATTAAATATTAGAAAATTGACAATTCATTAATAACATTTTCATAATTAAATATGGAATTAGCCTTATTATTTTCCAAATCATTTATTTTAGTATTAAAAGGGAATTAGTGGGATTAAATATTAGAAATTGACATGTTTTCTCATATATATCTCAAAAAATGTGTGAGCTTTGCAATGTTTAGGAATATGAGAAGGATTAATACAAAATGAATTCTCGAATACTTCATCCACGATATCAAGATTTGAGGAGATAATTCAAGCCTATTCCAAGGAGAAGATCATGTATATTTGGTTGCCTGCATATCCTATCCAAGATATATGAGAGATATGTGTGAGGATTTGAAGGGGATTATATGTTTTAATAATGGGAAATGGGTTGAGAAAAGTGGATATGTAATTATGATGTTTATCTTCTTTTTTTCAAATACACTCTCTTTTATACATGAGAGTGCCTTCTCTTCATGAGAGAGGGGAGAATTATTATTATGTAGATTAGAGAGGAATTATTATGATGTAAGATTGGTTCTAAGGAGAGAATTGTTATGATGTAGATTAGGAGAATTGTTATGATGTAGATTTGATTCATGAAAAGACTCTTTCTGTAGACCTACTTGTTGAAGATTACTCTAAGTTTGATTTTGATTTTGTCTCTAGGAAGTTATCATCTATTGATATTAAATATTCCATGTTGGCATCGCAAGGGCCACCGATCCATCTTGGTAAGATTATTGTAAATTGTTAGTGTAGATTTCATTTCATGTATTTGTTATTTTGATTTCATGTTATTTTGTTTATTCGAATTTGTTACAAAGTGTGGTAATGCAGGAACGCTTGATTCCATATTTCACCATACATGGTGCTTTTAATGGAGCATCCCACTTGTTAGTTTAGTTGCTCCCAAACTTAGAATCAAATTTCACTTTTCCCTTTCATGAGTCATCAATGAACTCCGTCCATCACCCTCGAGCAAGAGTTTTTGCCTGTTTCTATGAGTTTTGCATTCCAAAATTTCAAAATTGTGTGAAGATTGTTATTTTTAAAAGTGTGTTGGGTTCTAAATGATTTTCTTATCTAATCTATACTAAACAAACATAGGAACTCTATTCTGCTATCTAAGACATATATAGTGCATGAACTCTACTGATTATGAATCCTGGTGGATAATTTATGTTTGGTAATATATTATGCATATAATTGCAACTAAACATTTCGGAAGGCCATTGTCTAGAGTTGTAAACAAAGAATAGTTAGTATTTGAATTAGATTGTTTTAATGATTTTGAATTGGTTTTATGGACAACCTAAGGGTGGAGAGAAGACGAAAAGATGAAAGGTAAGAACCTGCAAATCCACTCTAGTGGGGTTGCTCCGAATTTAGGTTGTCCTCTTCCTTTTATGTAGAAATGTGTTTCTCCTTATTATGCAAAGTGTGTTTTTTATTTATGCAAATTTAGTTTTTATTTATGATGAGCTAACTAGTGTGAACCGATAACCTGGTGACATCCGGGTCCCAGTAACTAAGGAGTTCAAGTTTGGCTAGTTTTATTTTTACAAATAGTTTTAATTTCTCAGTTTTAAAAATTCAAATCTTTGATGATAAATCATTCCTCCTTTTTCAATGTGGTTTAAATATGAGTATAATCTTGAAACAACTCACTCAAATCCTAGCAAATGTCAAGATCCCTTCTTCTTGGGAAGAGGAGATCTTGACAACAGCTAAAAGTTTAATTACTCCTCCAAAGGCAAACGAAGAAACAACATACAAGGAACCCTACACATTTGATGACGAACAATTATACAAGCAAGAGATTGAGGAGATAACGTAAGAGTTGTGACATGATCCTCGAGGAGGAAAAAACTATTCAAGAAAGCATTATTATTGAACGATGGTTTCAAGCAAGTACCATGTTAGATCCATTCATTTTTCTTTTTATTTTGTTAATTTATAACTTCAACAACTAATTTCGCATTACTTACGTGATACTGGATTGTCAATTACGAAATTGAAAGACATATTTGTATTTATGTTATGTGCATGGTTACACTGGAAGTTTGACTACACTTAACTAATCTCCAGTCTTTAATTAGCGTAATGTAGGTAGGACGTTATTTTCAAGTTTTCTTAGTTTTGAATGCTATGTTTCTACTGCTTCGTAATCACAGGGATCGTGAAAAGTAGGGATGATCTTCTTTAAATGGATTTCAGGAAGAATTTTAATTGACGAATACAAAAATTGCCTAATCTATTTTCCGTCTACAATTTTTTTCCATTTGCTCATAAATTTCCAATAAGTTTGTGAAATAAATTTTTAAAGCCCTTCTATTTTTTAATACTCTCTTGAAAAGCATAAAGAATATAATATATATATATATATATATATAAATAGATTTGTGCGTCCATCCTTGACCTAAAATAAACCAGAAATAAACCCTTCTACTTGGAGTAAAACTTGCAAAGGCAGGGTTTGATACGATAAAGCAGAGAAGCTCTCGCTGGTACATTGGGAATCAAACTCAACATCGACTGTAGACACGATTCTTGTGCAAATTTTTGGGTATTTAAGAACTTTCCCTTCCATTGTGTTTTCTTTACGTTGGAATGGGAATATTTTTATCCATCTATCTGTTTCTCTACCTCATCAAAGTTCGCATTTCCAAGATCTAACTTTTGCGATTAAAATCTTTAGCGGTAGCTTTCAAATGAAAAATCCTTAAGTAGAAATTCTTTCAAAACCTGTGAACTGTGGCTTCATCAGATTGTGTCCTTTTCTTTAAAACGATAAATCTTCATGAAACAATACCAGGCAAGTTTTTGTTTTGACCTTGATGGGGCATTTGAGAATGTCGATACGAACTGCAGCAGACACAGCTAGATCCATTACTATTATTTATCGATTTAGAAGTTTGTCTTGGCATATCAAGGGAATTTGTTCCAGAAGCCTTTCGCCATTACTTTCTCTTTTATCAGGTTCATTATTGGTAGTGTGTTGAAGGTTGTAAGCCACGAGTAATTTCATTCGATGCAAAATTCCCTACTCGGATTTTAAATCCAATGCATGTTTAACATGGCTCGATAGGCTCCAATCTGCCAAGTGGTTTCTGGTATAGCCTGGTCTTAAAATTGAAGCTTTGCTCCACTTTGATGCATCACAGATTCACTCTTTGGCCCTTTCCTGTAGTATGAAGAAAGATTCCAAAAACTATTAGCAAGATAGACTGTTGCAAGAAACTCTGTCAGACAGATCAACTGATCACGACATTGTTACAAAGTCCTCTCCAAATCAAAGCTGCATTCCATTGTCAATTAGGCTTATCGTTTCATAACCCTGTGATGTAATGAATACACTTAAAAAGAAACTGTTTCATTCTGATGCAGTTGCCCAAGCTTCTTCTTCGCTTTATGGAGTTGGCATCTGTCACCAGAATGGAAACTCGGGGCTCATTCGGGTAAACATCCACTCTAAAAATAGAAAAGAAACATCAGTTTTTACATCCATTCTCGCTCCTAAACATTAAAATCCATTTCTGGAGAAACCATGTGCAATGTGGATCATTTCATCCTCATTATAGAGTCTTAGTTGAATCCAAAAAGGTGTTAGAAGTAAATCGACTTTATAAATAGTTCTGCAGTGTCTCTAGTTTTACAAAGATTTTGTATCCATTTACCAGATTATGTGTGGGTTTTAAGTCGATCTCTTTGGTGGGTATGAAATTGACTTGTGGCACCACATTCATGTTCTTCACTAGCTGAAATGGAATGAAATCGAGGCAAAAATAGGGTGATGCTCCATTGATAGGGTTCACTCTTGAGATTCCCACGATTTGGACGCAACAACCAAACTAGCCTCTGATGCCTCAAAGAGAGTTACCCTATTTTTGAAATCATGTGTCAATTTCTCATTGCTAAAAAAAACTGTCACATTTAGCGTTGAAGTACTGGAAGATTTTTTATTAAACTTGGAAAGGGATCCCACATTCATTGCATTCCGATTAAATTAAATTCTAGCATTCATTTCAGGTTTCTTGTTGCGAATATCTAATACAAAGCAGCGAGATAATGCTATTTACGTGTTGATTTTCTATTGATTATTTTGTGTCCACCTCCATGCTCATGAAAACCATACAGAGTATCACAGCGACCCAAATATTTCCAATCATGGCCTTGAATCTACAGGATGATTTCCCCCCATTTGAAAATCCATAACCTCTACCACAGGTCCTACTATCAACAATTGGCCTCACATCCAGTTCTTCCACAATCATATAGCTTCTAGACATACTATCTTTTGTAATGATGTATTGATTGGTAAATAGGAATAGCTTCCTTTGTAGGGTGTCCTTCTAGGCTTGAAAATTGTTTAGCACGTTGAGTGTTGCTGCAGAGTAATCTGTAGCAACATTATCAAAACTAGGCAGATTGATTTTCACATATGGGAAGCAATGATATGGATGGTTTCTCGTGAATATATCACTGGGCATCTTTTCCTTGACTCGTTATTGCAAGCTCGAATGTTGAAAGGTACTTTTCATTTTAATGCAATGAACCAATATTAATAAAAACAATCGAGAATCACTTGGCATCTGTTTGACATTGGTTGTTCGATTGACAATAAGTGACAGTCAGGCACCTAGCAACTAGTTTTCCAAACATCTAATTGTGCCTCACCTTGACACCCAAATACTTACTGTCAATTTATGACATTGTCGATGACTGCTAAGTCTCCTTCAATAGAATTGGATCAGTTTGCTTGGCGTTTTAGTATTTGACACCTGGGGCTCGGGGCGCTTAACCTGTATTTTTGCATAAGAGAAATAATCCCACAAAAACATATTCTTTGTGCTTAAATATCCCAATGTTTCAAGGATAAATTGACACATTGTGCAAGACTTATGCTCGTGGTTGTTCCCTTGTCTTAGCACTTGGTGCTAGTCTTAGGCGCTTGCATTGACTTGTGTTAATACCTTGCTTGGCTTGATAGTTGGAAGATTTCGAGGTTGTGTGTTTTCAATTATACCAACATTAGTATTATTGTGATTAATACAATAATCAAGCAAAGTAAGTTTCATGAATCCTCATACAACCTAATAATTTGGTTGTGGGATAACCTAATAATCAAGCATAGTGTAAAGAAAAAAAAAGTGTCATGGTAAAAAGAAAAAAAATACATATATATATAAAAATAATAATAATAATTAAAACTTAAAAACAAAACAATAAAATGAATAACATAAAGATCTTGCAAATGGATCTAAAACATTCCCTAAAAATTTCCAAACATGTTTTTATGCCTTACGATAATTGTTTTTCTTAAAGACACTTCATGCAGCAATCAACAATGGAATAAGCATGCAACGACAATAGGTAAAATGCATTTGTTTTATCTCTTTAATTTGCCGCTTCTGATTCATACTTTTTCTAATCAATTTTCGTTTTATGATGATCTCACAAATTTTATTGCAAGGTTAGTACTAATTTTGCTTCCAGGAATGAAGACATCACTACATTCCATGCCACGTTTAATTTCAAAAATTGCAAAATTTTTCTGAAAAACATGCTTTATTAAAAGCTTGATGGAGCTAAATTTTTCATCACACATGTCATGACAATTGTCGCTACACCGCCATCTTTCAGAAAACCAATCATGCCATGACATGATCATTTACCTTCTCCTTCTAAGCTTATTCATCATCCATGTCGTCAAGTCCACTTTGCATCACCTTTATCCTTCATGACTTCACACATGCCTATCTTTCCAAGTCACATACATCTCTTTATATTTTTCAGCTCATCTTGCCTTATGAATAAAACCATCCAACTCCCTTTCCATGACTACATTTCCTTTTTATAAACAATGTTGCTACTAAGATCTTTCATATAGTCCTGCCACCTCTTTCAGAACTTTTGTTGATTGATGTGGGATTCCTTAAGGCCCACCTTTCAATAAGTCTTGCCCCATCGACCTCAACACCTGGTCCGATATAGAGACTAGAGTTCTTTTGAGTACCTCGAGGCTTGCATGCCTTAATGTCAAGCTCTCTCTCACTGACAATCATGGAATACATCAATGTCCCATGATCGTCGGATTTTGCAAGTGGCTCGACATCATCTCATTCATTCAAGTACTGCAAGATGTACTTAGGTACCTTAGCACTCATTGACATCACTTACAGCTCTCTCATTGGTTAGCTTACATTCATCAATGGTCAAGAATCCAATGACTTCTCTTCATGCTCAACATCGACACATCCATTCACATGACTAGAATTTCACCATCAGGTTTAGCATCGGGTAAAGACTATACAATTTTCATGACACTATCAACAGTTGCGCCAGCTGTTCTCAGCCATATGAGATTACCATAATTCCACTTTCATACTTCCTCTCTTTTCCATGATTCATCAAGAAATAGTTTAGATTCCTCCACTTACATTCCTCTCGATCAAGCAAGGACATATTCCATGTCTTTAAACCGGTGATCATCCATATTCCTATTGCATAGTTCATCAACATTTTGGGTAAGTGGATATATGTTGTTTTCTACTCTTTAATCATGCAATTCCCTACATGCTAGAGTGAATGAATTTGGAAAATCCCTCACCATGCTCCCCTTCCTTTTCACTTCTCTGACTCACATATGCCACATTGCATGAGGACATGCAAACCAATATGAGCTTGGGAACCATATTTGCTATCATCACCTACTTTTTCCTACCACTATTCCATTTTTTCTGCCTCATTTACCATTTTACCAACATTTTTCACTCCAACGATAATCTATTGCACTTTGATTCATAAGCATTGATATACATATTGGTATGATTCAAAAATATGCAAAAGGGCTTTCTTATACTTAGTGATATTTCCTTATGCACATCGATAGCTTATTTTGCCCAAAGAAGTAAATGGGTAAATTATTATCAAGAGAACAAATAATGAAATGAATGTTGCTTTACACAAGAACCAACATTTTATTATCATAACAATAAGAGAAAAAAATAACAAAATGAATGTTGCTTTACACAAGAACCAACATTCTTCTATATTCATGGTTGTCACACAAGAACCAACCATAAGAAATGCTCTTCCGGGCTTGTATTCATGTAAATACCATCCTAGAAATATTCATTATCACCAAAAGCCAAAATTCATGCCAAAATTTCCTCGAGAAGATCCATAATGCTTGCATGAGGACATGTGAAACAAGTTTAGTTGGGGTTTGTTGAGTCTCATGATTGTCACATTTTCATCCACTTTCCTTTCACCATTCATCACATTTATCCATATTCTACCACTCCATAAATCATTAATTAATACCATTTTCATAATTAAAATATGGGTTAAACCTTATTATTATTTTCCAAATCATTTATTTTCTTAATATTAAAAGGAATTTGTGATTAAATATTACCAAAATTGGCATGTTTTCATATATATCTCAAAATGTGTGATCTCTTTGTAATGTGTAGGAATATGAAGGATTAATACAAAAAGACTTCTCAAATACTTCCTCCATAATGCATTTCAAAGATTTGAGGAGATAATTCAAGCCTATTCCAAGGAGAAGATCATGGAGATTTGGTTGTCACATTCTATCCAAGATATATGAGAGATATGTGTGAGGATTTGAAGGGATTATATTTTGTAATAATGGGAAATGGGTTGAGAGAAAAGTGGATCTGTAATTATGAGATGTTTATCTTCTTTTCAAAACTCTCACGTATAAAAGAGAGTGCCTTCTCTTCATGAGAGGGTGAGAATTATTATTATGTAGATTAGAGGTGAATTATTATGATGTAAGATTGGTTCTTAAGAGAGAATCGTTATGATGTAGATTAGGGAGAATTCTTATGATGTAGATTTGATTCATGAAAATACTCTTTCTGTAGACCTACTTGTTGAAGATTAATGCAAGTTTGGATTCAGTGATTTTGTCTCTCTTAGAAGTTATCATCTGTTGATCTAAAATCTTCCATGTTGGCAGCGGCAAGGGCCACCAATCTAGCTTGGTAAGATTATTGTAAATTGTTAGTGCAGATTTTCATTTCATATATTTGTTATTTTGATTTCATGTTATTTTGTTTATTCGAATTTGTTACAAAGTGTGGTAATGCAAGAACAGTTGGATCTCCATATTTCACCATACATTAGCTTTAATGGAGCATCCCACTTGTTAGTTTAGTTTCTCCAGGAGTTAGAATCAAAGTTCATCTTTTCCTTTCATGAGCCATCAATGAACTGGTCCATCACCTGAGCAAGAGTTTTTGTTTGTTTATGAGTTTTTCTTTCCATCTTTCGAATTGTGTGAAGATTGTTATTTTTAGAAGTGTGTTGGTTTCTAAATGGTTTTCTTATCTATACTAAACAGACATAGGAACCTATCTATTATCGGCACATATAGTGCATCAACTCTGTTGATTACGAATCCCGGTTGATAATTTATGTTTGGTAATATATTGTGCATATAATTTCACCAACAATGGCATGTAAATCTTGATATGTGCGAAGGAAAATATTTGATGAGGGTAAAAAAAAATCACCTAACAATCTAAAACATAAAAAATAACTATTTAATGTAAATAATAGTAATTGTAAATATTGCATTTTTATTTTACACATTAATTAACACTAAAAAAACCGGAAAAAAGACAAACTTTATGTAGATGTGATGAAACATATTACATACCTTAGGATCTATGTCATACAAGTGTTAGACAAATGATTCATAAACTTTAAGTTCACCAACAACAAGGTAGTGGAGAGAATATTTTCTCTTGACCCTTTATAAAGTCATTTATTTTCTTTTCAATCAAAGGTTCATCATAAATACCATCACTATTGTCCCCATGATCCTCATCTGGATGACTGAATAAGTCTTGGATCATTTGATTTGTCCCATCATCTTGAACTATGTTATTATTGTCATCTAATTCCATGGGATCATTAACTTGATCTTCATTATCCGCTTTATGTTCCTCATCTTGTACAACATCATTTCTGATACTACTTGGTGCTTTCTATGGAAATTTAGGGGGAAACTCTAACTTTATAATTACAAACAATCATGCAAAATTAGTGCATGTATAAAACAATATAAAATTTTGAGAATACAATCAACATTAAAACATATAATTAATATGTGTGTGTGTGTGTATGTGTGTGTGTATAATTACCATGGGACGATATTCATTTGATCCCTCGTCCATGTGCCCATATTTTCTACAATTTTTTTTGTTGTTTCTATTAAAACTCTTTCGGGATGTCTAATAAAACAATTTTTGCAAGGGAAATAACATTTACCATCACCCTTTTCAACATCTTTATTTTTTTTCCCACCTCTAATGTTTTCTGACATTCTTCCCCACAGACATATACAAATGATTATCTTATAAAATTGAGTGGTGTATAATAGAATATATATTATATTTTTGTATTATAACATATGAAAAACAAAATTGTTTTATGTTCACCAAGAAGACCTTATACCCTTTTTGAATTGTCGTTGTTATATAAAACTTGTTGCAACATCCCTAAAATAAAACATATTTATATATTTTATAACGTCGCAATTCCGACAATAGATGACCAATTCAATGTTGACTTTGTCAAATAGTGGGTGACTATTAGGGGGGGACCCAATGTCCACACCATTGCAAGAGCGACGCACATTTAATGGCATCACTGTTGTGAATACCTTTGTAAGACATCGCTCTTGCAATGATTTGAAAAGTATGTCACATGTGCGATGATATCGGGTAGGATGGAAAAAAAAAGTTAAAATTCCCTCTGTTTTTCTACAGTCTGACCAATCTTGTCCATAACTTCACAATTAGAATGTGACAATTTTTCCAGTATGTAATAATGATTAAGTTCCATGGATTTCCCCGTATAAAAAATGTATCTAGAATCCTGTCAACACATGTAAACTAGATTCCAAGGTCAACACGCACAGTGAAATCCTAAAAAGAAAATATTTTTGGATTTTTGGATATGATGTACAAAAAACAAGAAACACTCACACCACACACCTATGTACAAGGCACTACACATATTTATGTTTTAGACAAAGGAAATGCCATTACTAGGCTCATTCCAAGGATCTTTTTGTTAGATTCAAAATGAAGAAAACAATAGAAATATAATGTAAATAACTGAAGCAATAAAAAAACTATGAAGAACAGAGATAAATAAACAAAGGCAGAAAAGGCATACTTTATTCATCAATGCTTCTATAAATCATCATGTACATAGATGTACATATATAATATAAAAGACCATAACTGTCATGTAACTGAATAATAGTTAGGTTAACTTAACTATCCAACTAACTTATGATTAGTGTTTTAACATCCCCCCTTAATCATAAGTTCGTTCTTGCCTGAAAAATTGCCACTACTTGACAATCACATGTGTCAAGTGAATATTCAGAGGGCTGGCTGAAGATGCTCTCTGAACTCTGGAAAAAAAAATAGTAGAAGTTGATGTCTTCTACTAAATTGGTGGTTTAAGGTTTACCACAAACTCATCTGGTGGTTTCAGGATGACCACAAACCAATCTGGTGGTTTTGGGATGACCACAAACCGAATGTCTAGCAGAAGCTGATTTCTTCTACTAAATGGCATGGTTTTAAGTTGACCATAAACTTACAAGAGCTCAAAGCTCAAAAATATGAAAATGTAACAAGCAAAAATTCATGTCTTCTGCTCAATTGGTGGTTTTAAGCTGACCAAAAACTATAAACAACAATAACAAGCAGAACTTTATGTCTTTTGCTCAATTGGTGGTTTTAAGATGACCACAAACTATCAAGAATAATATGTTCAGGAACAAGATTGCATACCAGGAACTAGGTTGAATACTTGATCATCTATTCACAGGCTCTAAATCAAACTTGGAACCTGACTCAAAATCAAACTTGGAACCTGACTCAATTAGATTTCCCCCCTGTCAGGGACAAGTGGTTCCAATTCCCTTGACCATCATTCGCAAGTATGGCCAAGAAGAGATCCAACACATCAAAATGTCACTACATCAACTGAGCCCCGATCATACCCTAAATCATCAAATCTTGAAAAACATTCATGTCCATCAACTGTAGAAATATCTCCAATCAAGTACGATTGTACTTGTGTATAAATTCGACAATAAGACTGCTCCAATAATTTGGCTTCCAAATGCCAATGCCAATTCCCTAACCATTCAAAATGAAGTTGTTTCCGCTTGCGCTTTTGGCACCTTACTGAGGGGTGATTTGTCTTCCCACAAAATTTGCATGGGTGAAGATCAAAACGGTTTGACTTATCATGGCCAAACCAGTGGCAGTGTTTGCACTGTATGAGTTCTTTATCCAACCGATTAGCAACATCATCATCAACTATATCCTGTACATGTTCCTTACCAATATCCGCAAACTCTGTCGTCTTATCATCATTCAAAAAACCTCCACTCACAAAGCAAATATATTCGCTATAATTAGGAAAATGAAAAAGGTTGTCAGCATCATGTACATATCCTAGTCCATATCGATTTCGTTTAAATCGTAATTCTTCCTATGGTCGAACAATACATTTATCCGAAACTTTTTTTGACCATTTATCCGCAACTTTTTCTGACCTAGGGACTTCATCTAACTGATCTTCATGTTTATGACTTTCATCACTAGTCAACTGAGCATCTTCATTCTCATCCTTGATGTCATTGTGTTTGTTAAAATCACATTGTTGGTGTCGAAGCAAACTTAACTCATCAGAAAACATCTTGTTTTGATGTTTGAACATATCAATCTTCTTGTGTGTTACTTGTAAACAAGTAATCACTGTACTAAGAGTGTGCTTGTTTATTGCAATTGTGGATTCCGTAGTTGAGTTAATTAATGTGCGCAATATTGTAAATAGTTCTGCAATTCTTGCCATTATGCAGAATATGGAAGAGAGATGCTTGTATGTTGATGCCACAAAATTCAATTTTGTATCCTGCTGTGCATGTGAAGAGAAATCATCTGTTGCATGAATGCCAAAAAACTACAAGATAACCAATAACGCACACAAAAATCCTAAGATACACCCCCTTATTCAATTTCGGGTAGGTCTACAACTTAAAAAATAACATCTTTACATTATCAAGGCATAAAAACCTTTATAACTCCAATTATAATCAATGGAGAAAACTCCTCCATACAAAACCTTATAACTCCTTAAATGCACTCTTCCTTTCGCAAGTTCGCAAGTTTCAAACAATAATGAATTTTAGGGAAGATTTCTTGAAAAAATTCTAGCAAGGAGGGTGTTAGTCTCTCGCTGGGGCTAGCCGCATCCGTAGTCTCTTGCAATGAATTTATTTCTTAAACGCCCATAAATATCCTCATACGTCCACACAACAAGTCTGAAAATAACTCATTCAATAATCGTTTAACATATTAAAATTATTGAAACTAGTCTCAAGGCACACCAACATACGATAACTTGTAAACCAGATTGTCTCCAATACTCCAATTCAAGTTTTAAAGACCTTGATACACAAAGGTATTGTTGAGAGAAAGACGGAAATGTATTTTTCCTTTTTCTCTGGTGGGACTAGGCCATTGTTTGGATGTATAGCAAGCTTCCTGCAGAAATCTGTATCCATAGACTTGCTTTGAAAACTCCTCCTTTCTCTCTTTCTTTTCAATATTTAATCCTTACTGGAAACAATTCACAATTCACTCGAGAAAGAATTGAATAGGCATAATAAAAATCAAGATTCTCTCCCAAAATCAATACAGAATGGAGTAGGATGACTCAGGTCACCTAGAATGTTCCTTGGTAGAGATTCTCAAAGATCAACCAATGTTGACTTTGGCAAATTGAACCCGTGACCTTGTGTGACGTTTTGGATGCCCACTGTCTCCGTTGCAGGTTTGAAACCCATGGGCCACTTCTTAAATCTCCTCTAAATGATGTGAACTCCAAGAATATTACATTCTTTGCTTTATTTTTATCGGAGCCGTTATAACTTTTTCTCTTCGGGAATATGCTATGGATATGCCAAGATCAAATCTTGCAAGGCCGATAATATGACTTAACGCACTACTTCTCTGTGTAGAAAATATGCTTTCGATATCGCATGGTTTATTCTCTGTCCATGTGTGTTCTTATTCAACAAAATTGCTTACCAGGGCCTTCTTCCAAAATAGCGATGGTTCTTTCCTTTCTTCTGCGTTCGGATTCTTCTGCAATCTGCTATTGCAATCATGGATCAGTTCTTAGGAAACCTAGTGACCTTTCTTCGAGATAGATCTGATCTCTTCACCAAGGCACGCAATATTTTCT
>SNQJ01S0113624.1:0-22830 GCA_010110895.2 Picea sitchensis
ATGAAGCGCCAAAAGTCATGTGGGCCCCGTTTGGGTAAGTTGGTGCATCAACTTCCCGGGGTCGTAACTTTTGCATACGATCTCCGTTTTAGGCGTATGATAGCTCGTTGGAAAGATATATCCGAGGCCTACAATGAGTAAGGAAAAATAACATTGTGGATGATATGTTGTGAGAGAAACATACCCAAAAAAACATTGTTTAGGGCCTCAAAATGGCCCCGGAAGTTCAGGACCCGAAAAAAGTGCTAAAAATAGTAAATTACCAAAATTGCTAGAAACATGTTTTGGGCCAGTTGGAAAAGGTGGGTGGCCACTGATATCCACCTGGATTAACTTCCTTACCATGTGTTGGCACAAGGGCAGACCCAGGGTTCAACGCTCAAGAGCGCACCAACAAAACCCTAACTACGGGCCCTTTCGGCAACACCTGTGAAGCAGATGAAGTCTCACCCGAGGTAGAGGCATGGGTGGTTGCTGGACTCTAGTGTCTGCAACCTTAGCTGGGACACATATCTATGACTGTAACACCTTAACATGACACTTAGCAGTTATAGTTCATCAATACCTAGTCTTAGTTTACAGCGCAGTTAAACCCTAATTATAGAGCATCGCAATATTCAAACAGATCTAACATCTAATAACACTTAGCATGACGAAATAGATAGGATCGAGTGGATTCAAGCACTAAGTACATTCAAATTGGTCATATATATTCATTCACAGTATTCAACACTAAGCTATCATGTAGATTCATCTATCTTCTAACAACGCACTAAGCAATAAACAAGAGAGCAACCATAAAGCACAAGCATACTCAACACATGATATACGTGGTTCACCCCCACCTTGGGGATACGTCCACCAAATATTCATCTTCTTTATTAGCTTCTTCAATCGGTTACATGCACGGAGCCACAAAAACCCTACTCTGCAGAGGACAAGAGATCTGCGAACCTCACTAGATCCTCCTTCCCTGAGCTAGGTTACAACACATGCCTCTTCTCAATCTCTTATAGTCTCTTGCACTTAGCTCTGCAAGCCTCATACAATATGCACAAAAGCAATCTCCACTCAACACTTAGCACTTTCGATAACATAGATCGAATTACTTCCTTAACACTTAGCAAGGTATCAAGACACACTTTCCTACATCGCCTGGATTTCTATTTATACATTAAAAATTGGGCCTAAACATGGGTAAACTCATGGGCGGACATCCCCATACCCATTACATAATCCCAAATCCCAAAAAGGACCCTAAAAGGGGTCGAGATCCCATGATCTCTGCTTCGTCTTGCGCTCTGCCTTCGACAGCCTATTGAAGTCCCAAAAATAGGTCAAACATGACCAAGAATCCTCAAAACTTGGTCAAGGGCCAACAAGCCCCCAACACTCAACTGTGATTCGTCCTGAGTCAATCTTATCTGGTTAATTCTACCTCAAAAGCCTCGATCTTTGCTCGAGCTACTTCAAATTACTGCTCTACCATGACCTCCTGTTCAATGAATTCTTGGATGACTGCTTCGTTGATAGTTCTTTCTAAACGTTGTTCGGCTGCAGTGACGACTTGCTTCAGTTCTGCTCCCCGGCTGCAGTGACGACTTGCTCTAGTTCTGCTCCTCGGCCTTCAATATCTGTGAATAGTTGGCAAGCCTCATCCTGTATAGGTTGGAGCCTCTGAGTCACTTCCATGACCTTACTCTGAATGGTATGGATTTGCTACTGGGTAGTGCGCTGCTCTTGGGATCACTTCATCCTTTCAACAGTTGACAGGGGCTTCAACTGTGCCTGTATTGTTTCTTCTTGATACTTTGCCTCTTGGAGCGATGACTCCAATGTCTTCAGTTCTGGATTCTGAGTGAGTTGTTCATAGATCTGGGCATTGCGATCACTCAATTGTTTACATTCCAAGGTGAGGCCCTTGATTCTTTCAACTGTGCCTCAAGCAGTTGCTTCCCTTTGATCCCTCACATCCTGCGGGGTGTTGGTCATTGTGCAGAGTTCTAAGTCTGCTACTCTTTGTGTTAGCTACTCGATATCTTCCACAAGATGCTCTACTTGATGCTCGACTCGGTCTTCTGCCTGTGGCTCTAAGCCTGTCACAACGCAGAGTGCTCTGTTGACTGCTTCTTTCACTTCGAGTTGCTCTGCGAGCAACTGTTCTTTTTCTTGTCGAATCTATGTTTTCTCCTCCTCCAATTTTTCCCAAAGAAAAACCTTCTGCTTCTCTACAACTTGACATTGTTCTACGAGCACTCCTTATACTTGCTTCAAGGCCTGGGTGGCTTGTTCTATTTCTTCTTGTGCATGATGAAGGCGAGATTCAACCACATCAACTAGTCGACGGAGTTGGGCAGGCTCATCTCCCAACTCAGGTTCCTTCGATGGCAGGGGTGTAGCAGACACTGCACGGCTGGACTGAAGGGTCAGCTATACCCCTTGGAGTTTGACCTCGATCTTGTCGTACATTTCCTCCTTCTTGGCTTCTTGTTTCTCCAAGATTTCCTGCGAGGCGTTGTTCACAGTTGCGATGATGAAGTCAAAATCAATAATAGTGAGCACAATCTGCATCTTGGTCAAAGTGGCTCTTGAATTCTTTCAGGAAGAGGGTTTCTTGGGAGAAACCTTCCTTTTCTTCAGGGTATTAGCCTCATCTCTAGGCGATGTTACTTCACCTTGATTTTTCTCATCTTCCTTGCCATTTATTTCTTCCACTTCGTCATCACCCCCTCGGCAAGGTGATATTGAGGCAGTCTTTTCTGAGGTGCTACTTAAGTTTTGGACCTCTTCGGTCTTCTTTCTTCTGCTAGGTCCGGGTGTGTCATGTTCTTTGTGCATGGTCTCTGGGTTGTCAAGGTCAAACATCTCTGCAGGGTGAACGGGGATAAGGAGGTCTACCGACCAGTCCTTAGTGATCTCCTCAAGGTCCTCTTCCATGATCTTTTAGTATGACTGAAGCTCCTCCTTATGCTCGTCTTCTCACGCTGTAATGTAAATGAAGTGTCGATCTGCACGAAACGTCATCAGGGGTCAGAACCTCTGTAGGGTGTTTGACGTCATGTGAGGTTCAACTTCGATGGCTCTCTTTACCTGGAGATAAAATGTGTGAAAAAAAATGTTCGACTACCATTGTTTTCTCATATCGCTCGAGTACTAGAGCGTGGTGAACTTCGCAGCAAGTGGCTCGAATGGCTCAATGTCCGGGAAGGTTGTAGCTTCCAGCATTTCCAAAGAAACAAACACGATGAGGATCAAGAGTTGGCTAAAATGGAATTCATAGCCCTGATCCTGTTCTTGGCGACAATCCATTTCAAGCTGATTAACTAGTTACTTCTCCCAGTTCATCGGTAGACCTTCCACACACTTCCCTGCAAGGTCAATGACAAAGCCCGTGACATGCATGGGTCGGTTCTTCCTTACTAGATTGCCTGCAATTATTTGGCATGCTAGGAGCACTATGCCATTCTAGATGGAATCTACCTTGTAGCTTCGCGTCCCCTTCTCCACATCGTCATATGTGTGCTTGATATTCTGTGCTAGTGCGCGATCTATGGCTTTTCCTAGATAGAAGTCTTGCGGATCAAGTCCTTGCATACTCAATCCTGTGATCCTATGGATCATCGTTGGATTGATTGTGATACGACGGTCGAGCCATAAGTAGCTACCATGGTAACATGAAACTAGTAGCTTGACACAGGCGTTAACTTCCTGGTGCCTTCCAAAGTGTGGGATTTTCATTACATTCAGTAGGGTGGATTGTGTGAGGTTCATCATCCACGACTGGGGGATTATATTAGAATTCTTCCCCTTCGTCTTGGTCAAGTATTTGTATGGGGAAAGCATGCTATGGTTCTTATGATCTCCGAGGTTGAAGTCACTGAACTTCAATTTTGCGATCTTGTCCTGCTGTGCTCTTAATGCGCGTATCCCCTTCGGGAGGTACGCAGTAACCATGGTGTACTCAAAATCTCTTGGCACACTATCTCAACTCACTGGGCCGACCAGAGGCGGGATGTAATTGGGAAATATGGTCTGAATCAGGTTCGGATTTTCTAGGTCATTTATGTGCATGTTTCTCTTCTCTGCTATTGGTCGAGATGGTTTGGATCTACGAGCGGTCGACGGAGAGGCTTGCACTCCTCTCGTCGATGATGCTTGTGCACCCACATACATTACTCTTTTAGTCATGAGGTGAATGAGTACCTCCTTCACAGACTCTTCGATTGTGCTAAGTTCTTCGTACATACACGCTCGTGGTTGAATCTCTCAGGTTTGAAGGGTAACTAGTCAATGCAACGAGACAGATGGTGATAGCGCGATGATCACTGTGTGGAATCAACTAATCTGCAGGCTCAGATTCACAGTTAGAAAAAGTGTTCTCGGTGCAAGTCTTGATGAAATATATAGATAACGAGGCAACGAATCTCTCCAACGGGTGAGAAGCCTCCATTAACTCAGTTTTATCCATTACAGCATGGTCCCAACGGTCTGATGGCGAGCTTCCTGGCCATAAATGCCTTTCTACCCGTTCAAGGTGTCGAGCCAACAATTATACTATTCCTAACGGATATATTGCTTCACTATGGCAAAGTGCCATGTGACGCTGTTCTGATATCTCGACGAAGTTCCAGTTTTTCAATTTTTCCTTCTGCGAAGTTCCTTCTGGGACCTTTTGTAACTTTTCGATCTTGGCTTTCTTCTTACTAAGCTTTCTAGCCTTTTTCCTAGTGAGTTTCATCTCAGTATTCCTCTTTCCATTCTGATTCGTATATTCTCTTGGTATAGTAACTTCGCGCTGTTGATATTCTTTCAAGGGCAATACTTCTTCTCTATCTGAGGTAGGTGCTTCAGTCTTCTGTGAGTATCCTTGTGTTCTTACAACTTTAACATCCAAGTCTCTTGTGTTAAATAACTTTGGTCTATTTTCCCGTTCTTCAATCAAGTGTGCGATCCTCCTAGTCATGAAATCTCTCAACTCTTGCTTCTTCTACTCTAATATTTCTTATTCTTTCCTTCTAGACTGATCCTTTTCAATCCAAGGTTTTCCAAGTAATATAGCAAATGGGGCATTGTTCTCAATAAATTTAACAACTTCAAATTCTTCCTCTGTCGAAGTTCCATGGGCACTCATAGATATCTGGGTAAGTCTTCCACATAGGGTTATCATCTTTCCTTTAAATAATCCTATTCCTCCCAATGAAGGAATCATAACAGTTTTTTCTATAGCTTCCCAAGTTCTTTCTGTCATAATATTTTCTTGTGTTTCCTCATCCACAACACAGTCAATGTCGAAGTCTACTATTCTTGCTTCAATGCACTCATTTTCTTTGAAGATCTCCGATAAGATGATATTTCAGTGGTCATTCATGGTTTCTTTCATCTGTAGCAACACTTTCTATGATTCCTTCTGGGGTTCTGCCATAATCCCAGTTTCTGGATCTGCCTTAGGGTTTTCTTGGTTCATATTCATTCTTTCAAGCTTAGCCATCATTCTAGGGCAATCTAAAACTTCATGGTCCATAGCCTTACAACAGAGACAACTAGGTCTTCTACCATGACATTCCTTAGCCAGATGCCCCGGTCTTTTGCAATCGTAACAAAGAGTTAATCCTCTCTTTTTCTTAAATGATCCCCATCCTTTCCTGTACTACGCACTGGGATCATGGTAGTTAACCTGCAAAAAATTCTTTCCAGGATCCTGCATCCATTTCTTAGTCCAAACATTCTTTCTATGCATAGGTATAACATATCTTTCACTATTCTTATTAGATCTATTCATATCAAATCTTCTTTTATCTATCAGTGCCCTAGTTTTCAAGCCAGGACAAATATTATCAAACATACCTAGATCCATACTTTAGAAACAATTTTTTTGACTTATCTTACTTCTACAGAGCACAAAGCTTATAGATCTTACCCTTTTTTCTTTAGATCTTACCTCTTTAGTCTCACTTTCACCTTTATCAAGGCACAAAGCTTCCAGATCTTACCTCTTTTCTTCAGATATGACTTTTCCGCCTGACACAGGGCTTCACAGATCAAGTAGAGTGTTGCGCAGTAGGGCAACATATCTACGCACAGACCTTCCACAGTTTCAGGTCGAATCTTTGCACACAGATTCTTCTTCCTCAGTTCCCAACAATCACAGTTTTAGGTCCTGGCAACAGAACCATTTGTTGGCACAAGGGCATACCTAGGGTTCAATGCTCAAGAGCGCACCAACAAAACCCTAACTACCGACCCTTTTGACAACACCTGCGAAGCAGATGAAGTCTCACCCGAGGTAGAGGAAGGGGTGGTTGTAGGACTCCAGTGTCTGCAACCTTAGTTGGGACACAGATCTGTGACTGTAACACCTTAAAATGGCACTTAGCAGTTATAGTTTATCAATATCTAGTCTTAGTTTACAACGCAGTTAAACCCTAATTATAGAGCATCGTAGTATTCAACCAGATCTAGCATCTAATAGCACTTAGCATGACGAAATAGATCAAATCGAGCGAATTCAAGCACTAAGCACATTCACATTGGTCATATATATTATTCACAGTATTCATCACTAAGCTATCATGTAGATTCATCTATCTTCTAACAACGCACTAAGCAATAAACAAGAGAGCAACCATAAAGCACAAGCATACTCAACACAAGATATACGTGGTTCACCCCCACCCTGGGGCTATGTCCACCAACTCTTCGTCTTCTTTATTAGCTTCTTCAATCAGTTACATGCACAGAGCCATAAAAACCCTACTTCATAGAGGATGAGAGATCTGCGCACCTCGCTAGATCCTCCTTCCCCGGGCTAGGTTACAACACTAAGCCTCTTCTCAATCTCTTACAGTCTCTTTCACTTAGTTATTCAAGCCTCATACAGTATGCACAAAAGCAATCTCCACTCAACACTTAACACTTTTGATCACATAGATCAAACTACTTCCTTAGCACTTAGCAAGGTATCAAGACACAATTTCCTACATCGCCTAGCTTTCTGTTTATACATTACAAATTGGGCCTAAACATGGGTAAACCCATGGGCCGACATCCCCACACCCATTACATAATCCCAAATTCCAAAAAGGACCCTAAAAGTGGCTGAGATCCCGCGATCTCCACTTCGTCTTGCGCTTTGCCTTTGACAACCTATCGAAGTCCCAAAAATAGGTCAAACATGACCAAGAATCATCAAAAATTGGTCAAGGGCCAACACCATACCTTTCCCAAATAGGAGAATATCATCTACGAATATGAGGTGTGTCAATATTGCCTGAGTGTCTACCATAACACCATTGATAGAACCTTCAAGTCTAGTAGAATGAATAAGTTTGATCAAACTTTCCACAACCAATGGGAAAATAAACAAGGAAAATAGGTACCCTTGTCTCAGACCCAATAGGCTTTGAAAAACCTTGAGAGAGACCCATTGATAAGCATTGAAAAATTTATTGTTGAAACACTTCCCATTATCCAATTGACAACCTCCAAACTCATGCCAACCTGTAAGAGAACCAATCCAAGAAAGGTCCACTTGACCTTATCATAAGATTTAGGCAAATCAAGTTTCATGACCACAACCATGATCTTTTTCAGCTTAATGTAATGGAGCCTCTCCTGGACAACACCAACTACATCTAAAATTTTCCTATTTAAAAGGAACCTGAACTATTCTTCTAATATAGAAGCAGACAGATCCCCTTTAATCCCATTAAAAATGATTTTCACAATCACTTTGTAGAGTAAATTGCACAATGAGATAGGTCTGAAGTCACCAAAGGATGAGGCATTCGACTGATTAGGGATTAAAGTGATAAACATTGCATTGAGGGTCTAAAAAATCTTTCTGACACTCTTGATTATTCTATTACCCTAAGTGTCTCATCAGCCAAAGGTAAAAATCCACTATCCAACAATCCGGGCCTTGAATTTTGGCCTCTTAAAACCCAAGAGAACCTCCTACAATTATTCCTTTGTAATTGGGGACCATAATTTGTTATTTGATTCCGGATAAAAACAAACCTGGGAAATAATCTAATTACTCTCATCTTCATGACTATTATGTGACTTTGCATTGGCTCTTTAAATAGAGCTTCAAAGTGATCCTTCCTTGTTTTCGAAATCTCCTTAAAAATCTCGAGCTTGGACCCATCTGGCGCATCCAGATCCTAAATAGTGTTTAAGGATTTCATATGGGATGAAAACTTAGTGTTTTTTATCTCCCTCCTCCAACTAGACCGCACAACCTTTTAATCTCCACGAAGTTTTCTCAATTTCCAAAAGACGAAAATTTTGTTCCTCTAAAGCTCTAACTTATGCTCGTTCTTCTTCTGAAAAGATTCTTTCTAGATTATGAGAGAAAAACCTACCAATTTTCTCCTCTTTGTCCAAAATCTCGGCTTGACATGAAGCCCTTTTCCTCTTATCACATTTTACTGCTAATCACTTAACTTGTTTCAAATTTAACACAAACCAAGACATTGTATACTCCTTTGACTTAAGATTAAAGAAACACCAATTGTCAATCACTAAATTTTGAAAATCCTCCTCTTTTAACCAGGTGTGGTTAAATTTGAAAGACACTTGGGGATTCTCATTCTTTTTCTCAATTCGTAACAAGATAGGACTATGATCAAAGGATATATCCACCCATATCCATGGTTTTTATCACTCACAAACCTCCAACAGACCCTCTTCCAATAAAAACATGTCAAGGGGTTTTGAAACCCTTGTACTACCACTCCTACCATTTCTCCAAGTTGGAGCCACCGAAATAGGTTCCATGGAAACCAAGTTTGATACTTCAAATAAATGTAGAAAGTACTATGCTAGAGGATCCTATGTATAAAATTCCCCTTGTACCTTTATCTTAGATATAATCAAATTCAGGTCACCACCAATAATAAGATTTGGTTCCTTTAAAATCCCCTTCTCATCCAGAGAATCCCCAAAAAAATTACGTTCCGCATACAAACCATAAAGGTTCAAAATATTAAAAAACATTCCTGTAGATTTGGATTCCCCTTCCATCATGATACATGTAGTACAATAACTTATGTTTAATGTTTCAAAGGCATAGTTCCAGGATGTTAGCAAACCACTAGACAAACCATCTACATCCTTTGTGCTAAAAGTCTAGCTAGGAAGAAGAGAGGACATTAGCTCGATATCCCTATCACTAGGAAATGTGGTTTATTGCAATAGCATGATATTTGGTTTATACAACAAAATAAATATTTCGAAGGCTAGTCTCTACGGGGAACCACCCACCCCTCTCACATTGAAAGAAAGAATAATGATGGAGAAACCTTGATAGAGGGCTTCTATGCTCTAAGTTCCCTAACTATGGTTTGTTGTCTTCCTTATAGCACCTCCTTTGAGCCTCTAGTTTTGGCTTTTGATAGAAAATACTTGTGCCCATGATGTCCTAGAGGCTCCACACACTTAGCAATACCTCCTTCCACAATCCTTTTCTCTACCAAGCCCTTGTCCTTATGCGAATGTAACTAATATCGAGAAGAGGGTTGCTTTGGAAAACAAAGAGAAGGAGAGAGAGTCTTATCAGAGTCTAGATAGACCTCTAGTTCTACAAAATATAATCTCTTACTTGACATTTTAAGAACATTCTCACCCTCAATGGCTTCGTTAGGAGTCTCCTTGGGGACCTCCTGAACAGAGGGCGGGGACAGGCCTTTGGAATTCAAAACCGATTCAAGTTGCTATGAAAGAGGAAATGAAAGAAAAAACATACCTTTGTCCTTCATGCCCAAGTTCACCTCTAGTGCCTACTTACCAACCTTGATGTTGTTCCAACCTTGAGCTCTATTCATACTCAAGTTATGAACATCTTGCTTTTTCGCTTGCTTGTTTATGGGGTCACCAGAGAGCAAATCCAACTCCCCCCTTTCACAAAAGAGTCATTTTAGGTCTTCACCCTCCTTTGACACATCTTCGGGAGGTTCAAGGCCACCAAACAATTGTGGATCAAGTGTCCATCCTCTAAACAATCTGAACATCTAAATGGGATCTTCTAGTAATAAAGGTTCTAGGCGAAGGAGCGAGCCTTCCAAATGATATCCAACTCTAGTACGAGCACTTTACTTAAATCCATCTCAAAAAGCACCCTAGCCACCCATTTACCCTCTTGACAAAGACTTCGATCATCAAAGAAAACATACTTACCTAGAGTATTGGCGATCAATTCAAACATGTCACGACCAAAGTTCCAATGGGAACCCTGGAAGAAAAACCTAGATGTGTTGTATTACAAAAGGATAAAAAAGTGGATCAAACCCTAAATTCCATCTCTTTAGAACAAGACTAGACGTACCCCATAGCCAAGCTCACATAAAAAATTATTCCACGTCCTTCTTAGACCTGAACTCAAAGCAAATCCAACCTTTAACCATGATATGGAACTTCGACAGATAACCTAAAACCTTCCTCCATCCAACCTCCATTCAACCAATTAAATAGATCCTTGTCACCACCTTTCCCATAATTTTTCTAACCAAGGCCCGAGAGGTTAAATACCCTACCATATCTAGTCCAACATCATGCCATACAACCACACTAACCCTATTGACACTTTCCTTAATGCACTTCTACTTGCACTGATGCTTAGCAACATTACTAGACTGAGCAACAATACCTATATTAGCTCCAAAGTCTGGGACAATACTTGGTAGACCATTTGATTTGAAATCCTACCTAGGACCACCTAAATCCATCTATACTAGAATAGATCTCCCTTCCACAGGTCACACACCAAGTGTTTTCTTCGAATCCAACATATGGGTTTGCACCCCCCCCTGACGTTCACAGTAAAGTCCCTAGTACATTGCTGAATTTCTCAAAATTCCTCATAAGTATGGAAGATAGAAGGAGACTTCCAAGTGTCCCCATTTCCATAGTAAATTAATTCTTCACCCATTAATACCTATCAACCCATTATCCATTTATCAAAAAACATCAACGAAGAAAATTCAAACCTGCTGAAACCCTATAAATTTGCTCATCTTTGATGAGTGTTAATTTTTGAGGCTAAAATAAAAAGGGGTAATATCAAACTACATAGGCATGGTAAATATTCCTCTGCAAATAGATACCATCCACATTCCCTAAAATAGTTGTTGTTTCCCCCATAAAAATTGCTTAACACCACACACACACACACACACACACAGAGTCAAGGTCACCCCCCAGATCCGGAGTTGGAATTGTCTTGTATGAGACCTCCCATCATTATTTCTATATATGCTATGCCCCTAGTCCTGGTTCCAATTTCAAAGAGGAATTATCTTCTCTTTATGCCTTATTGTTCTTTGCCAACATTAGAGGAATCAAATTTCTTAAGGTGTTAGGTGACTCTAAAGTGGTTATCAATTGGGTGACTGATAAGTCGAAGGTGGATATGTTATGCTTACAAAATTTGTTGTCCCAAATCCACAAGTTCATATGGGATCTTGAGTGGAAGTCCTTCACTCACATTTACCGGGAGCTGAACCAAAAATCGAACTAACTGTCCAAGGAAGCTCTGGAATGTTGTGTCGATTATTTTTTAGTGTAGGAATTCATGGATGACCAGTAGCTGGAAAGCATAGAGTTTCACTTCTAAAATCACTTGTTTCATTTATTTTCATCTAATAGTATATTATGAGTTTGGTTAGTACTCTAAGTGCTGAGTTCGACCTAAATGAGCGCTCCAAAATGTTTTTGTTCATGTATTTGATAGTATATGGATGTTTGTATAAGAACTTTTCTATTTTGATACTATACTCATGATTTTTGCGGAGATCTACAATTATCTTGGACCCTCTTTTTGAAAGGTGGGAAAACTTCCAGTTTACATAGGCCTATAAGGTGGTTTTGATGAGTCTTTGATGATTGTATTCATGTATATTCACTTTGGAATATAAATATTTGATTCTCTTAGAAAAAATATCTCTCTCTATATATGGGAAATGAAATTTAGCTTATGAAGGGTAAATGTAGATATGTTTGTTGGGGCTATGGAAATTCACTGGCACTGGAGCAAGGTCTGTGGTATTGGGATGACTTCATCAAAGCTGTGCATGCTTGCAGGAAATGGAGCAACATATGAGGGTATGATAATCCCTCCTATATGAATATTTATCCTTAAAAACTCTAATTAAAATATGCCTCAAAGAGTATAAGTTTAGTCCTAATCATTGAATCAAGATACAAGATAATAAGTTCCATTTTAATTATCCTTCAATGTAATTAGTCAATGGTTATAGCAAGTTTTGCCTCACCCCATGCAAATTGTTTAGAAGGCCTTTCCATTTCCCAATGCAGACTTGAAGTCCCCTTTTGCACTTCCTAGAGCCAAAAAATCATATTTTTCCACATATACACGCCCTACCAGTTAGACAACATGTGTATACGCAGGTTGCACCACTACAACCCGCGTACATCGAGTTTGGTGCTCAAAATTAAAAATTGTATCGGGTTTCCATGTCACGTCACAAGATCCATGATCCTTGACCTTCCATATACTGGAAACGTTCCAACTCAACCCTTCAGTTCCATTTGAAGATTATAAATTGGGCCATATCAAAATCGTGGAGGAAGAGGGAATTCAACTTTTGAGAGCAAAGATACTCTTGAGAAATTTTCACTTCACATTGAGCTTGCATCCCTTTTCCCTTTAAAGTCTAAACACATTGTTCATCCCCAAAGATCTTCCCTCTTTAATGGAGAACCTCATTGTCTCTCTTATATGAGCTTTCCTTTGGTGGAGGATTGAAGTGGTGAAGGCCCAGTTGGAAGGGACTTAGTTTCTCAATTCCGAGACATGATGACACAAAAGTTTGTCACTTATACACTTTTGTTTATCATATTTTAATAGAAATACTATTTTCTCGTCCAATTGGTATCTTGCAAATATTTGAATTATTATTCCATGGGTGTATTTGTTATTAATGGATTATGCTATTGTATGTGCTAACATTATATATTATCACCATATGCTTGCATATCTTGTTTTTTGAGAACAAGTTGCAGGTATAAAGATTTGAGTCGCATGCTCAACGATGGTCTTCACCGAATGTCCGGATGAGGTAGGCTCTTTATCTTGTCTTGTTAGCATTTTAATATATATATCATACTTGGAATTATAGTTGATTTTTGCAATCATTCCGTCTATTGTGGTTTACCCCATGCCATAGAGTGATTTTCCTCGTAACAGAATTGGCGACCATACTGGGGATGTAATCTTCTATTTTTGGGTTTGGAGTGTTTTTCTCCTTCGATTGCTCTCAGTTAGCCTACATTTCCTTGTTGCCTGATTGATTGACATCCTATTTTTACTTTCCATCTGAGTTTCTTGGCTTAACGCTTGCCCAGAGAGTGTTTTAATACATATACATGGTTTTTCCCTTGACATACTCAATATGTCCTTCTATAGGGCACATACATACGTGGTTTTTTCTTAAACAATCGTGTACATCGACTTTTTAAGCTTACTTTTTGAGTTTGGTGTTTGCCGGGTGAGTTTTGATGGTTGTTGAGTCTTCTTGGGTCTCTGTCCTAACTGTTGAGTGCTTGTAGATTGATAGTAAACCTTTTTATGGTTGAATTTTTGGGCCTTTTTTTTTCTTTCTCATCATCTTTTTCATTGGTTGTCCTTGCATCTTGGTCTGAGTGTTTGCTTCTTAGTATCCTACTTGGCTTGTATCTTTTTTCTTGAAGTAGGGTCTATATATCAAGTTGTTATTCAATCCTTGCATTTTCATTCTTTGTATTGAAAATACAAAAATATACATTTTGCATTTTGGCATTTTCTCTTTTGGGTTTTTAGTATTGATCTTGATACATATGGGAAGACTGCATCTTATTGAAATTGTAGAGTTGAATTGAAAGTTGCATTTAAAAAAAATCTTATCATCTTTTGAGAATTTAAGATTAGGACTTAACACTTTATTTATATTCATTTCTTTAATATGCTGAGTCATAACATCATCAATTTCATGACTGCATCTCTTAAGTAAACAAATCCATTAAAAATAATGTTGATTAATTAAAATTGATTAGAAACGATTTTGTTTTTCAGAGTACACAAACAAGCATAGGATATAGGGCCTTGGAATAAGATTTTGTGAGTAAACTTCTCCAAGACTATTAAACTCAACATATGTGTCTGACCAGGGAGTGGTGAAATCGACTGTGTAATTAGTGACGTCAAGACACTCTGCTCATACCGGAGTTAAGCACGAGGTCACATGAAGTGGGTTGTAGAGATATGCCTCTAATACCTTCTTAGCGTCAGAGATATTTCTGGGGATCTATTTGTATTTGGGGTCTTTCTAGTACCTTTTCCTTCCCGAGAGACGGTGCTTTCAGGATTTAGGGCTTTGTTACCCTACCCATATGGTGGACCTGACTTATGATTGTTCACCTGTGCATTGGTTATATCATGGTGGCTTTAGTTGCTTAACATAGGTAGCCACATAGGTTACTTGCATGGGTTATTCTGCAGGTACCCTGAGTTAGATAAGGGTCGGAAAACACACAACCTTTATGGAGGATTACCTCTCCGAGGGGGGGTTCTAACCGACTGTGCTATAAATCCCATGAAGGCCCTTATAAGTGATTATATACCTCCAATTTTTGAAGGGAGTCTTAGGACCCTCTTGGGTGAGGAATACCTACTCTAGTGAGGGAGGCCCCTTTTCAGCCACTATATCTTGTTTGTGTACATTGGCCTTTTTTCTTTACTTTGGTGTGCTCTCTCATTATTAGTTGGCCTTAGGATTTTGTATTGCATCGTGCGTTTTCATTGCTATGGTTAGTGGAGCCCTCATGACTCCCTCAGTGAGCGCTACCCAACCCATGGTCTTTTCTCATTCCACAGGGACAAATCCTTTTGTATTTCTGAGTGGTACACCGAATCGTGATACTCAACCAATACCTTGGGCCTCTAATCATTTTTCTCTTGGTATGCCAGACATGTCTTCACACTTCCCACCCTCTATCTCATCTTCTTATGTGAATCCTAGTGTTGTGTCTGGGGGCATGATGCCTCCTTTTTGTCCCTTTTCGTTTGGTGGGAGTCGTATCCCTCAACCAACTCTTACGGTAGGAGGTTGGAATGTTATTTCTTATGAATCCAATCCTAGATTCACTTTTCCAGGATCAAGTGCTAAAATGGGTGGTCATTCTACTTATTACATCCCATCCATCTATCCTTCTTCCTCTATGCCGGTTCCTACGAATGATTTTCCCATGGCGGACCTCCGTATTTCCTCTGGATTTTCATCCGGGGGGAGTCAGTTTTATAGTATGGGCAACCCCCTTCATGAAGTTCCTTCATCTGGGGGCATCATATATCCTCACCTGAGTAACCATTGTCGTGTTGCTTTCTCTTCGAAAGCGACTTCCTTGGTGACGATTCCCTTACAACCCTTTATTAATCAGTTTGGAGGGATACTATCCTACCAGACAGGGCCATGGTGTATACTAGAACCCTTTCTGGCTCGTAATTTCTCAAAATCAGTCTTTCCTGGAACCTTGGTCTCAAATGCCGCAACTAATTGCTACAAGTCATGCTGGAATCACAAGTCTAGTCACTGCGAGTCATTCTGGAATTATATCACCAACCTTAGGTCAAAAACCTCTGCAAGTCATGTTGAAGACATGCAACTAGCTGCTGCAAGTCATGATGGGGGCACAAATCTAGTCACTTCTATTCACAGTGCACATACATCACCAACCTCTTCTAGTCATGTTGGAGATTCATCACCAACCTCTGCTAGTCATGTTGGGGATTTGTCAACAACCTTTGCAAGTCATGTTGAAGATATGCTAATAGCCTCTGCAAGTCATAATGGGAGCATGTCACCAGCCACTGCAAGTCATGCTGGGGTAATTAATATGAATGAGAATCCTAGATGTATAGGACGTAAGCCCAAGTTCCTTTGTAGACTTTGCAAAGGATATCATCTAAATCGTCTGTGCCCCGCTACTACGATGGTACAAGAAACACAATGCTTGTCTGATAGCCCTTCGGGTTCTGATTTGTATTTGTTTTCCCAATATTCTAATCCTTCTTTGGTTGTGTTATCACACTAAGTTGCCTTGGGTCTTTATCCTTTAGTTTCATCTTCCCTAAACCCTTAGATTTTAATTTTTTATTTGTCCCCTTTTAAAGTGTGTTTTTTTTGGTCCCCTTGATAAATAAAGTGTTAAGTCATGACTTGTGTTTTGATCCTCACACAAATTTCTGTCTTAGGACCTTTTTTTCATGACTTATATTTTGATTCCCTTCACAACTTGTCACTAGAATCAACTCACCTCATGAACAGTTTGAATTGACATGCCATTTTCTTCACTCATTCCCTTGTAGCCTTGCCTTGTTGTCCCATTTGTCCTTTGATTACTGTCAAATCATTTTTTGACATGGAGCGTTGCCAACTCATCAGGAGTTTCCGTAGTGCACTCCCTATCTATCATACTCTACCATGATTTGTGGTTATGATTCTAATGTCATCTCTTCCTTGTTTTCAGTGCCAGGGGTGGTTAAAAGATGCTTTCAAGATTTCATATTTATGAGCTCTGATAACGGTTTTTTAATTTTGAAAAACTCAAACTGCTGCGCTACACAAAATACCAGTTCCAACCAGTTGGCAACGATGCTACCAGATCTAATGCTGAGGTGGATTCAGAGGCCGAATTTCTCGTGACTCTTTCCTTAGATTTTTCTGAGGCCTCAAACTGTCTTTATTCCATAGTTATTTCGCGTTTTTCCTCCTCTGCACATCAATTTCAAGGAAAATTGTTGCTCAGATTTTTTGTAATTATCATGCCTGCTCAGCTAGGGGAGATCTTTTCTCACATCATCCTACTAGTTTTTCCCTCCTTTCAAACTTTCATATCTCACCACCTATCAATTGATTTTGATACATCTGCCCGCCTTTGCCATTGAGCTCACAGTATCCTAGTAGGCCTTATCCTCTCCATGCGTGGTGTGCTACCTAAAGACGCTACTCAAAATATATTGCTTCTCCACGACCTCTTCTAACAGTTGAGTCAGGCTGTTGCAACCCAATTTTCAAAGACCATTACATGGTATCCCTTCATCATATATTTTCTCAGTGCTCATACTTTCACACATTCAAGGGAGGTATTTCTACATCCAGTTTTAGCTAACTAGCAACCAATCCAGATTAAGGGAAATTCTTGTAAATGGGCAGACTTGTCCACTTGAGATTTGAATTTTTAAATCCTCCTGGTTATCACCACTCCATAGCCCTAAAACTCTTATCCTAAACCATGGAGACTCCTCAGAAGAAAAATTCACACAAGGGAGGCAATGCGGTTAGAACTGAGCCTGTAGACATGCATCTATTCGAGGCAGAGCCCATGGCTAGAAAGGTTTTTCAAAGGGTGGGTTGCCTCTCTTTCTGTCAAAATATGAAAAGAGGTCATCCTGAGGTGACAAGGCAGTTTTCCATACATTTTGATGGCCTAAAGACCAAGGTAGGGGACCTAGAATTTGAGGTGTCTGAGATCTCTATTTTAGCTGCTATACGAATCCCTATCATTGGTGAACGCTGGCTTAAATCCATGGCTTTAGATGCTGCCTATGCCAAAGATTTCCTCAAGCCTGAATATCAAGCTGATAACCTTTCTAAAGGTGTGCGAAGAAATCATCTAATTGAACAGTTTGATAAAATATTGAGGATCATTCAGAGGTTACATGTGAAGGAAGGTTCAATACACTATACCAGTACCATATAAGGCTTATGCTGCATTTTACTGGAAAAATGGAAATGAACATTCCTTACTATTTGCTAAGGAGCATAGGCAAGATGTCAGACAGGGTTCAATCCAAGTCTAAGGCCGTGGATACTAGCATCTTTCATTCTGGGTTGATTAGAATGTTGGTTTCTGAAGAGTTGGGTAAGAAGGATATCTCATGGGAACATTTCATTATTTCTTCTCACATGAAGTTGGATATAGTAGCTACTCCTCAGTCACAGATAACAAGCCCTTTACCATTTACCAGTGCTGCTAAAGCAGGTACTAACAAAAAGAGAAAGATAAGAGTTCTTGTTCAGGATCAAGAGGCCATCAAGGAGGTTGCAAGAACTGAGGAGGAGGCTTATCATTCCCCACAGAGAGACCTTTCACCCCCTCCTCCACCAAAGTTAGAAAAAGCCCCTTCTTCTACTAAAACTACAACCAAGAAAGGGAATAAGCTACACTTCTCCTCATCTCCTACAACAACCAACATCAAGGTCAAAAGGCCTTTCACAAGATCATCAACTCTTAAAGTGGCTATTTAAGAACAAGCCCTACCAAAAGTCTCTATCCTTCAGAAGAAGAACGATAAGGGCCAAGGCATTAAAAATCCTATGGAGAAGAAAGAAGAAAATCCTTGTGTGGAGAAGAAAGAAGAAATCCCTGTACAGAAGAAGAAAGACAAGGGCCAAGGCATTGAAAAGCCTTTGGAGAAGAAATAGGAAATCCCCGTATAGAAGAAGAAAGATAAAGGCAAAGGCATCAAGAATCCTGTTGAGAGAGACACAATAATTCCTATGCAGCAGGAAGAGGAAACCATGAAAAATCATGCTCAGACTCTTCACATCACTACTCCACCTAGCAGCTAGACGTTCAAAAGATTAATCAAGCAACTCAGGGATGCTAGGAAGGAGGTGAATCATTTGAAAGCAGAAGCCATGTTTGACAGGGCTAAAATGAAATAACTCTGGATGGCTACAACCACACCCTTGATCTAGCAAGGTTTGTAGCAAGAAAGGCCCAACCTTTCCATAGGAAGCTCAAAAAACTTTATAGGCAGAACAAAGACTTTCAGTCTCAGAACAAAAATCTCAAAGTAGAGCTGCAACATTTCCAAGACGAGATGGCTCAAAGAAACTTGGAGGTGTTGATTGAAGCTTCTATTAAACAAGAGAATTCAACATCCAAATAAATCATAGTTCCAGTGAAGAAGCCTACTACTGCTAAAGGGAAGCATGCTATTTTTCCAAAGGGAAGTCTTCCTTCCACAAGGAGTGTCAGGTTGATGAAGTAGTTGCTGAGAGGTGAATTTCATTTTTGAGGATGGCCCCTTTTTGCAAGAATATGTAATTAAGGAAATACTTCCTCTGCCACCTATACATGCTATATCAACTTCTTAATGCATGCTACTTAGAGTTTTGGTGATCTGCAAAGAGTTGATTTTTTGGACACTAGTAGCGCAGACATTCCGTAGCGCTTTAGCGCTATGAAATTGTCTAAACTTCAAAGTTCTATCTGTATGTTTTCTATAACGCTACCTAAGTGCCTAAGAATGATGTAGCGATGGCGCTACTAACTGCCTGGGGGTTCTACCAAAACTATCAACATTGAAAGGATGGTGTTGCAAAGTCAATTGGGCGCTACCGAATTGCAAGCAGACGCACATAATGGCGCTACCAAAATTCTTGCAGAGGATGAATTCTACATAGAGGAACACATGATGGCGCTACCAAAATTTTGGCAGAGACTAAATTCTACAAAGAGGCACACAGATTTGTGCTACTAAAATTTTGGCAGCTACCGAATTCTACACAGAGGTATACACGGCTTGACGCTACCCATTGAACATGTCTATTTTGGAGGTTATGTTAAGGAAGCTCGCTACCAAATGATGCTACCAATAGATACCAGGAATATAGGGGGCCCGAATTATCACCTTAGTGAATGGATGATGATGTGGAAGATAGAAAAAGATAGCAACTAATAGCATGATGTCAATTACAAGCATCTAACGGACACTTGGTACATATGGAGATGCGCATCAACAAAAGATCAAGTTAGTTTGAAGTTGGTTGGATCAGTGGCCAACGTTTTCCCTTTTTATAGCACAATTGTAGTTTAAGCTGTTAAATGAAATAACTACTAGGAGATTTTCTTGGGAAGAAGGCCAACTCGCACCTCCAACTGTTGCCTCACTTTTTTGTTATAAATAGATAGATTAAATTCTTTAGTAGGTTCGAATGGTTGAGCTAGGCTCCCTTATACTGTAATATTTTGATAAAGTTATTGTGAACTGGTTATGTACTTGATTTGAGACATCTTGGTTAATAGAAATCAACTTCTTATTCTAGCTTATTTGCTTCTGATGCTAAAGTGTTCATGCTTTGAATGATTCACATGAATTGTTGTGGTGATGTTATGATGTATTCTTGATTATAATATTATTATGATGTTTCTTTAGTGTCCTTAAACTTTGAACTCAAGAAGATCTTGTGTTAAGAGTTTTTCTTCCTAGGTTGTCCATAGACTCGGTGTTTAAAACAACCTCTACACTCCTCTCACTGAAGTCTTCCCTCTATTCACATTTATTCCCACTTACTTATTGAAGTTAGTCAAGACCTCGATTTCTCGTGCATGCTAGCCTAGATTTTTGAGTTAGAACATTATCATCTTGAGTCTTATCCATTTGAGCCCTTAAAAAATATTTTACATTTACATATAACCTGATGGGTACTGGGCTTGCCTTCCATGCAATCTGAAGGTGATTCTTAGTGCTAACATTCTTGGCGTCGTTGTTGGGGAACGATTTGAAGACATTTCCCTGGGATTGAATGAGAAAGCTTACTAGTTCTGAAGGTGCATTGGAACTTAGTATCTTGAAGATTGCAGCTTGCACCTGGCGACTCCATTGTTTCATCTCTAGCACCTAAAGGTAGACATACGAGATCAAATCCACAACTACCTTTGGTTCCACCTGAGGCTGACCCAGAGAAGATCATCAAGAAGGGAAAAGATTCTCAAGAATTTTTTTTTGTTGTTGCTACAAGTGCTTCTGGTCAATTGCCTGATTCCACTCTCAATAATCTAGTTGTTATATCAAGTAATCCTTATTTACCTTCTACTGAAGTATCTAAGAATCTTGATTTTCAAAAGTTTCCTATTGAATACTCCTCTTTTGAAATTGATTTGAAGAAGAAAGATTTGAAATTATTTCTTCCCCTGACATTGTAAAGTGGTTCAATATTGAGAGTCTTGAAGATTTTCCTACTTTAGGCTTTGCTACCCCTCCTCCTGTCAAAATTTCTACTGCCAAAGAGGAGGAAACCTTGTCCCCTTTACAGACTTTACCATATTCTTCCAAGACTTATCCTTCTTCTGTGAAAACTGAAATTTCCCCTTCATACATTCTTTTTTCTCCAAGTTCCCTTCTCCTCCTTGTTCACCAAGAGTTCAAAATCCAATGGTAGGTGCAAACCCCCCTGCAAATAGGATGGATGCCATAGTGGCTGCAAGATATTCCCCTCTTTTCTTACCTCAGCCAGTGAATTCTCTCCCTCATGGAGATTATTTAAAATACATGCCCAAATTCACGGGACAAGAAGATATAACCGCTGAAGAACATCTTGCTTCCTTTTACAGTTATGCAGACAATCAAAACATTGAAAATGAGGATGTGTGGATGAGAGTCTTCATCCAAAGCCTTTTTGGTGAGGCTAGGAAGTGGTTTAGGGGTTTGGCCCCTTGATCCATTACTGGCATTGAGGCGCTATATGAGGCCTTTTTGAGGCATTGGGGTGACAGAAAGGACTTCTTGTACTATATCACTGAATTTGGATCCCTAAAAAGGAAAGAGGGAGAGTCTGTCTCTGACTTCTCTAAAATATTCAACAAAATGTACAATAAGATTCCCGATGAGATAAAACCCATAGAAACCTCTACAAAAATCACTTATGCCAGTGCCTTTGACCCCGAGTTTTTCCTTCTCCTGAGAGAAAGAAGATCAACCTTCTTAGCCCATATGCAAGATGCATCCTTGGAGGTAGAATCCAACATAGTGGCATTTGATAAACTCAGGGGAAAATCTGATAGAGACAGGAGAAAAAACAGAGCTAAAGCTTCAACTTCTGACTCCCCTGTTGTCCATTCTCAAGTAGATGAACTTACCAAATTTGTAAAATCCCTTTCTACTGAGATCGAGAAGTTAAAAATGGAAGGAAAAAAGACCTATAGAAACACTCAAAATACTGATAACAGAGGTAACTTCAGGAGACCAAATAATGCTCCCCAGATCCTTTCTAGAGATCCTAGAAACAGAGAGAGAGATGATCAAAAGGTGAAAACTTCCTTACAGAACAACTTGGTTGTTGATGAAGAAGGAGAGGAGGAAGAAGCTGATCCCGAGATTCATTGCTTAGGTGACATATCCCCGTACCCTCACTTGACTCAATTTGGATATGAGAAATCCTTGATGGATATTCAAATAAATGAATTAAGTAAGGGAGATAAAGTAAAAGAAAGTCCTAATAGACATAATCTGATATGTAAAAAGAATGAGGAAAAAATTGATGCTTCTAATTAGTGTTCTCAAAAAGAAAATTCTGCCAAGGTTGTGACAGTTAGCAGTAAGGAAAAAGACTCTCAAAGTTCCCAAGTTCTGGTCAGAAATATTACTCCCAAAACCAAAGAGATCCTGAAGTCTTCATCTTCCTTCAGCTTTGAGAATGAGATCCAAAAAATCAAGATCCCTGTACCTTTTTGGAATTGATAAAAAATGAAGAATTAAAAAAATATCTTTCCAAAATATTATATCCCGAAGCCTCTTCAAGTGCCACTGATTCAGTAAATCTGCAAGATGAAAAACCAACAGTTATCTTGGGTCCATTGATAGAAGATAGAGATGATTCATCCCCTCCTTTTTATACATCACTGAATATACATGATAATGTGCTGCATAATTGTTTGATGGATTCAGGGGCATCCCACAATCTCATGCCAAAAACCGTTATGGATGAACTTGGGTTAGAAATCACAAAGACCTACCATGACTTATATTCTTTTGACTCCAGGAAAGTG
>SNQJ01S0113626.1:0-28373 GCA_010110895.2 Picea sitchensis
GACCGAAAATCTTTGTGTCTATATTTTCTGAGTTTTGCATACTGCTGATATTTTATTTCTGCATTGAAAACGATGTTCAGAATCCTCATGTTTCAGTTCTGAAGTTTATTTTCTGTTAAGTTTTTATATGCTGAAACACCACTGAGTATATGCTGAAACAGTGCTGAGTATATGCTGAAACACCACTGAGTATATGCTGAAACAGTGCTGAGTATATGCTGAAACAGTGCTGAGTATATGTTGAAACAGTGCTGAAACAGTGCTGAGTATATGCTGAAACAGTGCTGAGACATATGCTGAAACAGTGCTGAAACTGGAGTTTCGGCATTTAACTTTGGTAGAAAAATCAGTGAGACTGAATCTGGGTGGGATCTGAAATTTCTAACAGTCCCACCTACTATTGAGATTGTCCCACTTCTTTTGGAGGACATTGGGATTTTTGATGATATAGCACCCTTGTAAAGAGGACATGGCAATTTAGAGGGGACATTCCACCTTTTGATGAGATGTTACACCTTTTGGGATGTGATATGTCACTTGGAGAGTGAAACGTTGCACCCTTTGGAGGGAACATTGCACCTTGGAGCCCTTACACATTACTTTTGAGTGGTCCACTTTTGGAGATCATACATGTCACATGTGTGACCTTTATCATGCATTTATGGAGGATGACTTAGCATTGGAGCACTTTTACTTCACTTTGGGAGCATCATTGGGGTCTTCTTGACCTGTCCACTCATGTATCATGGATTTTTTATGTATTGTGGCCTTATCCTAGGGTTTGGAAAGAGATAAAGGCATTACTATATTTTTTTAGGGCTTTGCTAAGAAAATATTGTTATTTTAATGAGAAGGGTACCAGATCTCTCATATAAATAAGAGAAGCACTTCTCACTTGAATCATTGCTAGAATTTGTGGAGAACAATTACTTGTCTACTTTTCTTCTTCTATATTTTCTATGAATGGAGAACTAGAGCGGCTTCTTGAGGAGATGCCTTGTGGATTGCTTTTAAGTTTTGAACTTCCATGGATGTTCTTGGCTAGGGTTTTATGGATGAAATCATTTCTTGAGTAAGTGGTCTCACTTAATCTTGTTGGATTTTGTTTATGGATGATTTTAAGTGTAGTTGTACTTCTCTAGTGGTGGTGGTGCACTCTCTTGGTGTCTTTATTGAACAAGTCCCTTCTTCAAAACCCATGTAAGATTACTATTGGAGTATCTTCCCTTGAACCATCTTGAAGTTTGCAAGGTACTAGGTGGATCTTCTAGTGTTTGTAGTGGACAACCCTAGATATCACCCTAGATCTACTTACAACCTCTCAAGGGAGTCCTTAATGACCCCATATGGCCCCCAAAAAATAGTAGGCACTAGTCTTCTCCCATCTAGTCAATCTAAAATTCAAAACTTCAATTTTTATCTTTGTTTTAGGATAAATCTAGGGCTTGTTTAGCCTACATTTAATTTTCATCCATCAAAATCCCTAGACGTCTAGGGTTTTCTTAGATATTTTTTACCTAAAATCTTAGGGTTTTCTAGCATGTTTTTTACCTAAAATCATCTCTCTTGGAAAATCATCATATCTAGTTTGTATTACAGCAAGTTTAGGGCTAGGCATCTTGGTTTTATTGGTTGTTATATGCTTTTAGATTTTCAGAATTAATAGGTTACTTGAACCCTAGTTGTATCCATTGTTTTAGCCCTAACTTTTACTTCTTTATAATCTGTTTAAGGGGCTGAATTGTATAGCTGTTATAATTTGTCTTATGCTGCAATTTACTTATCTTTTACACAAGATTTATAACAAACATAAGTAATTTTAAGATTTGAGTTTTATAACAAACATAAGTAATTTTCAGATTTGTCTTGTTTCGGGATTGTTTTGCATTGAATAATAACTTGATAAACCCCCCTAACTCAGCCTTAAAGCATATCAAACCCAAATTTGAAATTTACCTCAAATAACCACCTAATCCATAACTTATTTAATATATCTCGTTGGTGATAAATTGGGTAGATATATAGGAGACCTTAGTCTTGATTGTGTCTTTCCTTAGGAATCCTTGAAGCTACTAGGGAAGCCTCCTTTATGTTGGATTTATCCTTCACTAAAACGAGGGAAGTTGTTGCCTAGGTGACAGTGGTAACACTTCTAATGTTCCACTCATTTTGTACCTTGTGAAGGCTTTGCACTAGGGTGCAAGATTGTGTGATAACATGCCCAATATTATTAAAATAGTCATTGGATGCTCCGTTAGGGTTAAACCAATCGGAGAGACTAAGCAGTGGTTGAACTGCAGAGTAATAGCAATAATGCAATCGATCTTGACTCAAGTATCTTGTTAGCAGACAGGAATATGCTTGTGTTTTGAGTAATCATTGTATTCATATTTTTCTATTCTTAGTGATCCTTAGCACCCTTTCTACAACCATACTTAGAGATTTCTTACTAAAGAACGAATCTGAGATCCTCAAATTGTTTTGAGTTAAAGGGCATTTGTCTGTTATTTGACTGTCTGATTCACTTTAACAAAAGTGCAATGGGCAAATTAAACGAGTACTAAAATGTGTCAAAGGACATTTCATCACTCAGGTGATAAGAGCAGAACTAATTGTTAGTAAATACAAGTCTAAGTAGCAAGTTCAGTCGATGTCACAGTTATCTTTTGCAATGTAGCCTTACATGGTATTTTAACAAAGAGTCAAGAATAGATGAAGAAAAGTAATGAACTATGTGATTGAAATGGGTTTTCAAAACTAATGAATGCACTTTTATGTTTCTATTGTAGAAGCCTCACAAGGGCTCACTATGAAGGTAAGTCTAAGCTTTCATTTTTGGACCTAGTACCTAAAAAGGTTCAAGTGTATCAGGGGAAACATATGAACATTTTCAGTATCAAGTTCTGAAAAAGATTTTACTCCAAAAGCTGCAACATGATACAACTTAATGTTGGAACATTATCCAGTGTTTTAACATTTTTTCCTTGCGTAGTGAAACAACTATGGAATAAGGATATGTTATGTACCAAAAATATCAATTGTCCTGCAATTACTTGCTATTGATTATTGAGATTCATAAGAAATAGTGAGAAATTTGAATGGAACCAACAAAAACCCAAATTCTGCAATAAAGAGAAAAATAATCAGCACTAAGGCAGCACAACACTCGGAAGAGAACTCAGTCAAGACAAGTGCAACCCTAGAGAGAGGGAACCCAAGAACAAGTGCACTAGAGAGAGAAATAAACCCAAGCACAAGAGAGTGCAACACTTTATAGGTGCCACTAGGAAAACCACTTTTTTAAAACTGAAAAAGAATCAAATGATGTTTGAATTACAAATGAGAGTTGGGTATATATACACAACTCGAGAGGTAGGGCGCTTTCCCCAAGAGGATTTATGAGCCTACATGCACAAGGTCAGCCTTAGCCAAACCTAGAAATATACTAATGATTATAATATAAGGTTGGATGTGGATGAATTACATCTATCATCTTTCTGAATTATGATTTTGGACTGCGGAAACCCTAGGATGGTGAGGTTTAGGCCGCAACAGCTATCTGGTGGCCTCCCTTTGTGTGCGGGTGTTTATCCGGCTTAGTATGCAGTTTGCTGAAGACTATTTGGACTTGGAGGAGGAGCTCCTCGACTATAGTATAGACCCTCTGGCTGGACTGGATATTTTAGGAACGCCAGCTGGCAATAGAGCATCCCCGCTGGAAGATACTTGGCAATTATGGGTCAATCTGGGTCAGATGCTTGGCAAGGTGCTCTTTGGCAAGGTCAATCTGTGGAAGATGCTTGGAAATTGTGGGTCACCAACGTCTCTACCCATAGCATCAGGGCTCTTCCTCTACTTATCTGCTGGGGCACTTGGCTGGCTAGAAACTCTGCAATTTTCCGCGATAAATCTATCCCCCCAGAAGTCATTGCCACACAATGCCTCAGCATCCTAGCTCACTTTCCTCAGGAAAAAGGGAGAGCACCAATCAGGCCAGTTCAGGAGGAACTAGTGGACTGCACCAAGCCTTGGGCTTTCTTTGATGGTGCCTCACAAAACAGAAATCAGTCTTGTGGTGGACAGGCTGTCCTTCATCTATCCGATCAAGTTTCCTACAAATTAAAAATGGGATTGGGCCAAGGCACAAATAATTTCGCAGAACTGATGTCCCTAAAACTGCTCTTACTCTTTGCAAAGTCCTAAAACTGCTCTTACTCTTTGCAAAGTAAAAGAATGTATCTTCTATACAGATTTTTGGAGACTCCCTCAATGTTATAAATTGGGTCCGGAAAACTCAGCAGTGTCACAATATCTACTTGCTTCCCATTCTTGAAGAAGTCCAAAGACTTGTGGTTTCTTTTGACACTCTTTCTTTACATCATGTCTACAGGGAAAGGAATATGGTTGCAGATCAGCTCTCTAAAGAAGGCATCCAGTTGGGCCTTGGGCAATGGTTGATCGTTGAAGACAACAGGGGAACCTTTTATGAATTCTACCACAAGCCCTTTATAGAGCAGCGACTCATCTCAGCTTCAGCCTCATCCTGATTCCCTATATCAGATCTCTTTTTTGCTACATATATTACAGTATACACTTGTGACTCTTGACGGCATAATCTACAGCGGTTTCCTTTTGGCTAGTACTGTATTCCGGTTCTTTTTTTTGTACAGATATTTTGTCTTTCTATGAAATAGCTGGAACTCCTTCTGTTTTATAGTCAGAGAATGTATTTGTTCAGAGCTCTCTCTCTGAAAATCCTTTTTTGGATCTTCTTTTGATGAGGCAAACCACTGCTTAAAGTATGCAGCAAAATACATGGGTATATGTATTCTTCAAAATGTAATTTTCTTTCATATTTGATGAAAAAATATGTTTTTTTCTAAGGGAAAAAATAAGGTTGGATGTGGACAAAAGTGAAGCTTGCACCATTTTCAACATCCCCCCCTTAAGCTAAACAAGGGGCCACAAAGAAAAATGATGACTACAAAAGAGGGTGTGTATAAAAACCCATCTTAATATAAGGTCAATCATGACCAAAATGTAAACAAGAGTGGGTTTATAAATACCCAACTCAATATAAGGTCCATTGTGGCCGAAATACAAATGAAAGTGGGTGTATAAATACTCAACTCAATATAAGGTCCCTTTTGGACAAAATACAAAAGAAAGTGGGCATACAGATACCCAACTGAATACAACGTCGATTGTGGCCAAAAATGAAGATTAGGCCCCTACTTTCAACGTCCCCCCCATAATCTAAACAAGGGCCACATAGAGAAAATAGTACATCACAAGATTCGCATCCCCCTTAATGTTGAAAAGAGGCCACATAGAAAAGAGATTACATATTACCCCCCCTAAATGCCATATCTCCCACACCAATGCTATTCCACAAGTTGGTGAAGATGGCCCCTGGCAAAAGTATAGAAGAAGAGATTTTTACAAAATGGGATATGAATGAGTCATCAATAAGGTCCTCATCATCAACACATATCCGGACAATCAATGTATAAATACTCAACTCAATATAAGGTCCCTTTAGGACAAAATACAAAAGAAAGTGGGTGTATAGATACCCAACTGAATACAAGGTCGATTGTGGCCGAAAATGAAGATTACACCCCTATTTTCAATGTCCCCCCATAATCTAAACAAGGGCCACATAGAGAAAATAGTACATCACAAGATTCGCAACCCCCCTTAATGTTGAAATGAGGCCACATAGAATAGAGATTACATATTACCCCCCCTAAATGCCATATCTCCCACACCAATGTTATTCCACAAGTTGGTGAAGATGGCCCCTGGAAAAAGTATAGAAGAAGAGATCTTTACAAAATGGAATATGAATGAGTCATCAATAAGGTCCTCATCATCAACACATATCTGGACAATCAATGCAGGAGAAGTGTTCGAAGTAACACATAGGATCATAATGTGAAGGAGAGAGATCCAATAAAACATGTTGAGAATATTCTATAGGTGATCCATTTGTAAGAAGCAATGGAAAATATCCTAATGGACCGCGAGTAGGAACTTCATCAAAGATAACATCTCTTCATTTAATCTCACCTTGATAACCCATTGATCTAGCCTAAATTCCATCCTTTTATTGATGTGGGTGATGCGTGTTACCTCCCAGGTTCTCACTTGGTGCAAAAATCCTAATCACAAGTGTGAGACCCCAAGGGAAACTTAGGCAAGCTACCCATTGTCACTTCAACAGCCTTGCCTTTCTCACTCGAGACTAGTTGGAATCTATCCTAGGAGGGCTTCCCTATGGTTGACTAAGCTCAATTCGTGTAATATGGAGTGGGAGCAAAAGAGAGCTTAACAACAAAAACAAAAAGGAAAGGAAAAAGGATTTTTTTTGTGTTTTTGGGATGGTGGATGAAAGGGAAGACTAGTGCCTTTATATTCTTGAGCTATGGGGTCATGCATGCAACTTAGAAGGGGGTTCTAGAAAAGGATTAGGGGCTATAAGCAGCCAAGTGATGTGCTCTATAACAACCCTAATTTGGTTACTATATCCATAGGGTCTATATAAAATCCACAACTCAAGGCAATCATAAGGGTGGCCCCTACCAAAGACTATCTACATATGCAATGGGAAAATTAGACCAAGTACATAATACTTTCATCTTGAAGTTAAGCAACACAAAACGAAGATTAGAGAGGAGTGAAGAAACCAATTACCCTATCCCTTTCCAATGTAGCAGCCGTGCTCATATATGGCCCTTGATTGACTCTAGCATCCATAAACCTACAAAATAGAGATTACAATGGTGCACCTAGAACAATATGCCACACATAAATAAATTTTACATACAATACTCAATAACTTAAACAAAAATAAGACACATTTATTCCAATGCTTAGAGCTCTTTCACTCACACCAAAATCCCACTTACAAATGAAGAGCGTAAACCCTTACATAGGTTTCAACTCTAACTCCATCAACAATAAATAATAATTTTGTTCTTCTAGATCCATTAGTCCTCCTAGAAATATCCATAAAATAATTCTCTCAACAACTTGCTTATTAAAAGTAGCAAGAAGTTTGCTGAGAACTTGAGATCGACAATTTCCTCTAAAAGGTTAGAATAAATATTCAAGGAAAACAAATACAATGAAGCTCTCTTCTAACTAACTCCAATAGACAAGTCAATAGTAATAAACTATGGAGTTAGTTAAAACTATATCCCCTAAATAGAACAAGATAGTGGGACACTTTCCTTGATTGAGGGTTTGACCATGTGACATCCTCAAAATAGAAATATAGATCCTTATCCACATGTGCACCCTCCTAGATGAATGTGTACAAGAACCTCATGAATGAATGCTCAAGATAAGTACCAAGTAACGAACTACAACCACACATGTGGATTCCATGACTAAGTCGCTCCATGAAGTGTGATGTAGAATGTACAATAAAGTCTCCATGTGGTAAGTCTACATCATTTCAAGGTATAGGTAATGGTGGAAGACCAAATAGATGCTCCAAAAGTGTGGACACCCTCATCAAAATGGTATGGAGAAGTGTGCAAAACAACCTCATCTATATGCATGTACAAGTGTGCAATCAACCTCCTCAAGTGGACATCTTCAACAAATGACATGGAGACATGTGAAAATAACCTCCTCAAGTCCTCATCATGGAAATAGATGCATAAATAAGTGGAGCGCTAAAGAAAAATGGACCATAAATGCTTAATCTGCAAGATAACCAACTCCAAGAAATATGCAACAAAATCCTCCATGTAGCAAGTGTGGCCCCAAATCACCAATAGATCAATGTAAATGGAGTGGACTAGCATAGAATAGACAACAAAAACCATGTGCCTAGTCATCAAAAACCACAACAAGCTCCACACTTGTGGAACAACCACTATAAATAGAAAATAGCCTCGATCCATGAGAAATGCCTCCAACTATGTGCAAGCAATGGAGAGCTCCATGAGAATGAGGTGTAAAGTCATCATAAACTACAACCTCAACATGAAAATAGAACCAAGAAGCCAAGCGCTCAAGTGATGGAGTCAATCTATGCAACAAGGAGTGGGTTGGCCCCTCCAGAGTCCAACCATAACATGCATCCTAAAAAACCATAAAGGAATGGAGTGCTCCATGAAAAGGAGTGTCTATCTCATAGAATATCACGATATGACCTCGATAGACACCTAAAACTCCACGGTGCCCTCACCCAAGATGCCATGTCATCCACCTCCATCCATAAGCTGAAAACTGTGCCAAATGTTGGAAATCCATGAAAGAAGGGAGTGCTCACTAGAATTAAGTATCTATCCCATCAAGTATGACCATAGAAACATAATAGACATTAAATACTAGGGCGCTTTGTCCAAGAAGTGTGGTGGCATCAACCATGCCAATGATGCCTAAAACCTTAGGTTGCACCAAGTAGTATGTATGAAATCCAAAATAAGGTGAGCAAAATGAGTATTTATTAGTTCAAATATCAAATAATAGACACCTCAGGTACTTGGGCACTCTATCACAAGACCACATCTCATCACATCATCACAAAACCCTAGGGCGCTCCAAAGTATGGCAAGGAGGTGAGCGCTCTACAAAAATGGTTGTTTATTGTGTCTAACATCATCATAAAGGTAGAATAGTCATGTCACATGCTAGGGCGCTCTTCTACAAGCAGCAAGTATCATGCATGAAGTGGCAAGAAAGAGGGTGCTCCATGGAAATAATATGTATAGGAGGAAGGTGGGAGCTCCATGAAGTTGGTTGTCTATCCTTTCAAGCATCATCATAAGAGTACAATAGATAATTAAAATACTAAAGTGCTCCTCCAACCATAACCATATCTCATCATACAAACATGAAAGGAGAAATACCATGAAGCAAGGAACTAGCCATCGTCAAGCAAGCTGATCCAAAGGCATGAGGACAATCAATAGATGAGTCATCGAACAATATCACATCATAGCACTGAGGAGCATGTCATCACCATCAATGAACACCAAGGAGTATGTCACCATGAAGAAAGCAACATGAACCAAGACACTCAACCACATAATCCACTAGATCAACATATCATGCAACATCATGGAGGATCATCACTATGCTAAGAAGTATTATCCTCAAGCAAAAATAAGAGGTATGCATCTCAATCTCATCATAATCCCTGCAAATTACCCCTAAAATACATGTTATGTGATGACAATCACAATTTACCACTCATGCCAATATGAGGGGTAATAATGCAGATAATAGAAAAAAGATTGGAAAATGAGTCCATTAGGTTCAATAACAACGCAATAAAGAAGCCTCCATAAGATATTCAAAAGTTCCCTTGATAGGCCCAAGAGTTATGAGGGTCCATCTCCTTTCGGAAAAAACTTGCAGTGCGCCACCTTTTGTTGCATGACAAGGGAAGGAAGAATGTGTTGGCCTTCAAGGTGGGTTTAAACCCTAGGAAACCCTAGAAAATAATTTTGGCCTTGAAGGAGGCTTTAAACTATATGAAACCCTAAATAAAATGATGATCCAAAAAAACATAGTTTTGCAGCCACAAAGAAGCCTTGGAGAATGCCATTAGCCAAAAATATTTTAAATCAATTGTTGACCAAGTAAGTGAGCTTCGCACCACCATGTTGAGATTCATAAGAAATAGCAAGAGAATCAAGCAAAAACAACATACACCTGAATTTTGCAATAAAGAGAAAAACAAACGAGTACTAGGGCAGCGCAACACTTGAAGAAAATTTAGCCAAGAGGAGCGCAACCTTAGAGAGAGAGTGAACCCAAGAACAAGTGTGCTAGAGAGAAATAAACCTAAGCACAAAACAGTGCAACACTTGATTAAGAATGGAAAAAAATCACATGATGTGTGAATTATACACGACATTTGGCTATATATACACAACTCAAGAGGTAGGGCACTTTATGAATGAAAAATAATCACATGATGTGTGAATTACAAATGATATTTGGCTATATATACACAAGTTAAGAGGTAGGGAACTTTCTCGAAGAGGATTTATGAGGCTACATGTAAATGCTTGGCCTTAGGCAAACCTAGAAATATGATAATGATTACAATAAAAGGTCGATCGTCCATCGTTGAAAGTGAAGCTTACACCATTTTCAACATTGACTAGGTTTGCCTATACTATAATTATGTGCATTTCTTTTGGAAGTGTTTCAAGAAAATGCCTCGAGACATTGCACCACAAAGAGCTTCCTTTAGCTTAGCCACCAAGTCTAAGGGGCAACTATTCCGCCAAAATTACCGAGGACTTGCACCTAAACTTATCCCTTTGAAACTCACATCATATAGGTGGACCAAATCACAAAGAAAATGGAACCCTGGTGGACAATTGAACACTCCACCAACCTCACCATTGCACCAATGCCCAATTGGCCCGTTTCTGTTGTTAAGAATTCAGAAAACAAGTCACATAGTATTCTTTGATTCCAACTAAAAACAATATCAACGGGAAAATGGGACTTCTAATACATTTTTGCCATAAAGAGTGCAAATCAAAGTGGGACACATTCTCAAAGGAAGTTGAATTTCTATGATGTCAGGTATGTCTAAGAAGCATCATATACCAACTCAAGAGCTCGAGCACTTTCTCAAGAGGGGTTAGGCATTCCAGGTCATCCTTAGCCAAACCTTGAAATATAAAATGACTACAATAGAAGGTCATCCAGCAGTGGCCAAAAGTGAAGCTTACAATATTTTCAATATTGTTTAGGTTTTCCTACACTTTAATTATGTGCATTCTTTTGGAAGTGTTTCAAGAAACATGCCCCAAGGTGCTGCATCACAGAGAGTGAACTTCCTTCAATTTAGTTACCAAGTCTGAGAGGCAACTACTCTGACAAAATTGCTTGGGACTTGCACCTAGATTTATCCCTTTGAAACTCATGTCATACAAGTTGACCAAACCAAAGAGAATATGGAACCTGTTGAGAAACATAGCTCGGATAAGAACTTCCACACAAATTCAATGTGAACATGCGAGAAGTAGTTCGAGATATTCCTATTTTTGAAAAGTAATTCTATTTTATAATTCACTTTTGTAAAAAAGTGAAAAGTCTTAGATTTAGTTGTTGAGTCTAAAAAGTGTTTTCATATGTGCATGACTTAGACTAATCTCAAAAATAAATTAAAGTTTTGGTCACAACGAAAAGTATAAAGACAGGTCAAGATAGAGAGTTCACATACAATTGAACAGTTAAGCAGGTTGAGCAACCAAGAAAGAGAGAGAGCAAGGATTCAGGCAGAAGCGAATTCGAATAGTAGGTACATGGCATACATGGATTTGTACTGTTCCATACAGCCATATGGAAGTTCATACAGTCGTACGAACATGACCGCACGGATCGGTACAGTTGTACGTGTTAAATTTGGCAACATCGACAGTCATTCTCCAATGAGAGGCCATATGGGCCACCCTGAGGCTAGCCAGGGAGATTTGGAGAATCAACCAGTCTTGTGAGGTATTGACAAAAGACGTGGGGGATGTACAACCTTTGTGATCCAAACCAAAAGTCAGGACGAACGAGATGCTATGTAAGTCTAATGCAAAAGTCAGGGGGGAACGTACAACCTTTGTGAGCATAGACAGTCTAGTGCAAAAGTCGAGGGGAACGAACAACCTCGGTGAGCATATACAGACTAGTGCAAAAGTCAGGGGGAACGTACAACCTCTGTGAGCCTAGTCAAGCCTTGTGAGCCATGAGCAAAAGTCAAGGCATCTAGCAAAAGTTAGGTTGAACGTAAAATTCCTATGAGCTAGAAACAAACGATCTTCCTAATATTGCAAATGATGTAATGTATTGATCTAGTGCGTTGGCACGTGTAACACCTTCCACCATGAAGAAATTCGAATTGCTTTGTAAAGAGTCAAGTTGTAAAAAGTCAAAGTTGCATGTCTAGGTCAAAGTCAAAGTTGTCATTGCATGTAGCATGCATGCATGTTGCATGTTACATGCATGTCTAGTTGCATGTTGCATGCATGACATGTATTGCATGCATGCATGTCATGTGCATGCTAAGGAGTTCACATGCACATAATGTCAAGGGCGAGTTCCTAACTGAAGTGGTAAGTTCAGTTATATTTTTGACTGCTGAGTTAATGGTCAGTTCTAATTCTGATGACTGAGTTAACTTCAGCACGCATTCACTTAGGCCATTTCACGCCATCTCCTCTCTACCTCTCCACTCCTATTTAAGCAAGAGGTCGACCCTCTCTTCTACACAATTGTTATGCAGTGTATGAGTGAGGAAGAAGAGTGATATATCAGTCCATAACAGACTGGTAACAGGTGCGTATCAGTCCAGCTTAAAGGCAGCCATATCAGTCCAATAACAGGCCGTTATAACAGTCAATAAAGGCAGCCATATCAGTCCAATAACATGCTGCTATAACAGTCAATAAAGGCTGCCATATCAGTCCAATAACAGGCAGCTATAACAGTCAAATAAAGGGCAGCATATCAGTCCAAGAAGGTAGCGAGGTACACCTTCAATGCTGACCTATAACAGAGTTTATAACAGCGAGGTTTCTCAGTAGTCTACAGTCAGGTTAGAGTCATTGGCAAGCTCTTTAAGAACAAAGTTTTCATGGTGGATATTTTGTAAGTGATCATACTTTATTAATGCAATAAAAGGAGATTGTTTGTTGGGGTTTTTCTCCCTGTATAGGGTTTCCCCAGCGTACATGTGTTGTGATCTTGTATGCTGATAAATTCTTATGATTATTGTTGTTCTGGTTTATGAATGATGTTAAACTAAGTTCAAAGTACAGTCATAATTTCAAGAATTTCTTACAGTTTAATATCAAGCTCCAATTTTAACAGTACGGACATGCCATACAATCATATGTACAAGCCATACAATGGGTTGTATAGTTCGTACAACAGATCATAGTTTCTCAATAGGTTGTTTTCCTCAGTTCAGGATGAACTCGTTAACCTTGCAACTATAGTTTTTTTGGTAGTTTGTGGAGGTTTCCTTGTAAGTTTTTTTAAGGAATGAAAACCTGATTTCAAAGGAATATTTACCTATGTGTGTGAAATTGATTTTATGCTTCACCTATTTGATTTTCAGCTATTGTGTGATTGATGCTATGGTCTAAAATTTAATTTCAGCATTAATTAAATTCAGCAATTTACTTGTTTAATTAAGATCATAAGGACATCAGTCATCTAGGTTTGGAATTCTTACATGGTATTAGAGCTATTTCTATGATTGAGATTTCGAGGATTTGTAGCAGTAAATCTATTGCAGGGAAGAAGGACCAGCAGTTAGAGGGTTTCAAAACTTATTTTCAAATTTGGGAGTTTGTACAGTAGATCTTAGAAATGGCATCAATGATCCTTAGGTTTGAGGACAAATTGGATGGTGCCTCGAATTTCTTATCATGGAAGGTGAGGGTTATACTCTTACCAGAAGAGAATGATCTTTGGAATATTGTCAAGGACACTGTGACTCCACCTATAGATCCGCAGTAGTTGGCAGCTCCTCACAAGAGGGAAGTGAAGGCCAAGCGGATGATCTTGGATGTCATAAAGGATCATTTGATCCCCCATAGATCCGAGAAGAAGACAGTGAAGGAGATGTTTGATGCCATGGTAAGTCTCTACCAAAGTAAGAATATAAACAAGAAGATGATATTGCAGAAAAAACTCAAGTCCATAGAGATGACCAGATCAAACACAATCACTAGTTACCTTATGAAGGTCACACAGGTTCATGATCATCTTGCAATGGCTAGGGAGAATGTTGCAGATGCAAAGCTGGTGAGCATGGAATTGAATGGATTCCCAACTTCATGGGAACCATTTTTCAAAGGTATTTGCACTCGAAAGAACCTTCCTAACTTTGAGAGGCTTTGGGATGACTGTATCCAAGAGGAGACTTGGATGGAGTCAAAGGCCAATGGTGATGAGAACCTAGCTCTACTTGGTTAGTCAAATAAGCGCAGAGGTAAAGGACCCAACAAAGGTAAGGGAAAGAGCGAGGGGTTAACCTCATAGCCAAGAAAGAAGGGGTTGAGTAAAATCAAGTGCTTACTTTGTCGTAAGAAAGATCATTATGCATCATAAGGTCCAACGAAGAATAAGGGCAAAGGGAAGCAGTAGCAGAAGCAAGTACCAACCTCTATGGAAACTCAGAAGAACGAGTTTGCTGCCAAGTTCAAGAAGGATTTCTCATTGGTATCTTGCCTTTCTACCAACACAATTCCAAGGAACACATGGTATGTGGATAATTGGGCATCTCGACATATCGCATCTGCCTAGCAGTTATTTTCTAGTCTAAAGAAGCAGTACTCAGGAGTACAGGTTGGTCTTGCTGATGATGCCAAGTACTCGGTAGGAGGAGTTGGCATAACTCCCTTCCAGCTCAAGTCAGGTAATTCTTTATATTTTGACGATGTCTGGTTTGTAATGGGCCTCGAGAAGAATTTGCTTTCAATTTTGGTTATGGAGGATAAAGGCTTTGTAGTAGATTTCAAGAACTAGCAAGTCCTCATCAGATCGAAGGAATCTAGCCCAGATACAACTCAGGTAACAGGGGTTAGAGAAGGTAATTTGTACAGGTTGCAAGGTGAACCTATCCAAGCCTTGGTGCATAATAGTGATAGCTTGTGCAAGTTGTGGCACAAGAGGATGGGGCACCTACATCACAAAGCGTTGCCTATTCTAAGGGAGATAGTCACAAGTCTTCCAGAGTTTAGTATTGAGTAGCACGGTTTATGCAAAGGGTGCACGCTTAGCAAGCATGCCAAGGCTTCTTTCCCAAGCAACGAGTGTAGCTCTTGGGGGATTCTAAGCCTAGTACATTCGAATGTTTGTGGACCAATGTCAGTAGCGACAAAACATGAAGCACGTATTATGTTTCCTTTATTGATGATTTCTCTCGCAAGACTTGGATCTACTTCTTAAAGGCCAAGGATGAGGTCTTTAGCAAGTTTTAGGAGTTCAAATCTCTAGTTAAAAACTAGACATGGAAGAAGATCAAAGTCTTGAGATCGAACAATGGGGGAGAGTATACCTCCAAGGAGTTCGAGGGTTTCTGCAAGGAGGCAGGAATCAAGAGGGAGCTATTGTTCCATACAACCCACAATAAAAATGGGGTTGCAAAGTAGAAGAATAGATCCATCATAGGGGTTGCAAAGTAGAAGAATCGATCCATCATAGGGATTGCTAAGGCCATGATACATGACCAGGACTTGACGATGTTTCTTTGGGAAGAGGCATGTAACACAACAGTCTACATCTAAAACCAGTGTCCTCGCAGAATCTTGGAGGACAAGAAACTAGAGGAGGCTTTCACTAGTGTGAAGCCATAGGTGAGTCATCTTCGCATATGTAGTTGTCCAGTTTATATCCATGTAATGGTAGAGAAAATGACCAAGTTGGAATCATCCAATAGGAAGGCTTTATATGTGGGTTACGGTGAGAGTTTAAACTTCAAAGGCTTACAAGGTTTGTATTCCAAAGTAGAGGAAGACAGTAGTAAGTAAGGATGTAAAGTTTGTGGAAGACTTTGCATCTAGAAAATCCCACGAGCCTATTCCAGTGATAAAAGATGAGGAGCAGGAAGCTCTGAAGGTTGAGCTAGAGTCACTAGTGATTTCAAGAGTAGGACAGCATCCATCAAGTGAAGAAGGGGAGACAGTAGCCCCTTCCACTTTTTTCAAGAGACCTTGATGGCTCATTCAGACATTGAGGGATGCTCAGGAGCATGTTGAGACTCATAGGAGCATATTCAAAGTGAGCAGACCTCCAAAGAAGTTTCCAGACTATATGGCATTGATGAGCAACATTCTAGATTCTGAGCGTTCCGACTTTCAAGGGGTAGCAGAACAATAGGTATAGCGAGATACCATGGTGGAGGAGTACACCTCCATCATGAAGAATGATGTTTGGGACATAGTGCCAAGACCAAAGGGGAAGTCAGTTGCGAGTTCCAAGTGGCTCTACAAGATTAAGCATGCTACAGATGGCAACATTGAGAAGTTCAAAGCAAGTTTTGTGGCGAGTGGATTCTCCCAGAGAGAGGGAGTGAACTACGAGGAGACATTTTCTCCAATCGCCAGGTATACGTCTGTTAGCACTCTGTAATTTCTTAAGGCTAAGAAAGAGATGACAAAGGTAACCACAAAACCACTTTGGAAGCTGGGATCTAGCCTTGCCAACTTCAAAGAGGGATCTCTTGGTATGATTTAGATTCGTTTATATTAAAATATTAGCCTAATTATGATAGTTCAGGGTTTGTTTGTTTGGTTGGAACAGGGAAGATGGGCCATTGGACAAATGGAGTCACGATTTTGAATTGATCAAATACAAGGTTTAACGGGCTAATATTGCAGGGCAGGGTAGGCAAATTCACTGGATCCTCAAAGATTTAAGGTATGGAGGAGATGAAAAGGTCTAGAAATCCAATCAAAAACAAAGCAATTAAGAATTCTGATTTTAATCTTCAGTGGAAAACACTAAAATTATTCTTAAGCCAAAGACAAAGTGTACATTTAAACAAATTATGTCCTTTATCTTCTTAGAATAATACAGAATTTAGGAAACAATCGTGATAACAAAGGAAAACAAATTAACAGGGAAAAATGCACTTCACCAATAAAGTTGACAAAAGTATCCTATAATAATTGCACTGTATTACTGGAAAATCTGATCAATGGTATTCATGTGGGTTGCTTTACAATACTAGTCCTATTCTTCAAAACAAGTCCCAACCACTTGTAAGTCTTATTACAACATATTTATAGATTTTCTGCTAAACTAATATTAGATTCCAAAAAGGAACTGATTCACAAAATATTCTCCAACATTTTTTGGAAAAATCTGAATAAAATTTATTACAAACATGTAGATATTTTCAAAATATACTATTTCTGGAAAAGTCTGCATAATAAACTTAGAGATAAATAATATCTCTAATTTATCTGCTAGAAACCTTGAACTGCCTGCAAGTATCGTGCATTGAAATCTGGAATTGGTTCATTGACCGTTGATCTTTTGTTGCTAGGTGTCTTCATGCCCCTGAAATCTAGAACGAGGTTGAAGCTATCTCCACAAAATCTGCTTATTGTCCTCTGATACTGATTTCTTTGCCATCTATCCCTTTGAATAACTTCACCGAGAAATTAGCTTGTAGTTGAAGATAAGTGAGGGTGATGGTAGTCTGACAGCAAGCTTTGACTGCTCTTCACGAGTTCTCGGTCTACAATTAGTGTAACGAGGGGCAAACGAGGGTTTTTTGTATGTGCAGGGATATCCGTTGGGACGCGGGAACGTTACAGGACAACCAACGGTCAAACAGTCATGGGGGAAAGGTTGTAAGGATAACGGATAAAAGGTGTGGGGACAGGTGCCATGTAGGGAGAGGAGTGTAGGCAGGAAAGGTGAACGATATTGGGAGTGTGGGGATAGGTGTCGGGTAGGGAGAGGAGGAGTAGAGGCAGGAAGGTGAGTGGTATTGGGAGTTGTTAAATTATGAGCTTGATTTCTTATGCGGATTAATTCTTTTATTTTCTTCAACACTTTGATTCCATCTTAATACACTTCAACAATACCAAATCATAACCGAATAGCAATAACTATGTAGATAAGTAATCATGCACATCAACAACACATATACCCTGGGGAAACCCTGTACAGAGAGAAAAAACCCAGCAAACGATATTCCTTTATTGCATTAATAATGTAAGATCACTTACAAATATCCACCATGAATGTTCTTCTCTTAAAGAGCTTGCCAAGATGACTCTGACCTGACAAAGACCTAAGAGACCTTGCTGAAATACACCTCTGATATGTTGCCTCTATTGTTGATATACAACACTGATATGTTGTTGATAAATGCCTCCGATATGCAGCCTCTATTGCTGATATACAGCACTGATATGTTGCTTTGGTATGTTGCCTCTTTATCACTGATATGCTCCTCTATTGCTTCTCCCTTAACCTGCATATCAAAACTGTTTGCATGCTTTAATCATAACTCAGCTTCATACTTTAGTTCGAACTTAGAACTAGACTTGAGACTGGTATACTTTAGTTCAAAAATAGAAGTAGACTTGAGACTTCAGTTACAACTCAGCATTACACTTTAGTTCGAAAATAGAACTAGACTTGAGACTGGTATACTTTAGTTCGAAAATAGAACTAGACTTGAGACTTCAATTACAACTCGGCATTACACTTTAGTTCGAAAAATAGAGACTAGACTTGAGACTTGATTTACAACTCAACATTACGCCGGTTAAAATAGAACTAAGACTTGATACTTCAATTGCATCTCATCATTACACTTTAGTTAGAAAATAGAACTAGACTTAAGACTTGATTTGCAACTTCGGCATTTCACACTTTAGTTAGAAATGGAACTAGACTTGAGACCGGTTACAACTTTCGACTCTTACAAGGCAATTCAGAATTCTCTTCATAGTGGATAATGTTACATTACTTAGCGCACTAGATCAATACATTTATATATCATTTGCAATATTAGGAATATCGTTTGTTTCTACAAGCTCATAGAATTTTATATTCAACCTAAATTTTTCTAGGTGCCTTGACTTTTGCTCATGGCTCCGACAGAGGAAACTTGACTAGGCTCCCACGGAGGTTATGCGTTCCCCTGACTTTTTTACTAGTCTATCTATGCTCACAAAAGTCAGGGGGAACATACAACCCCTGACTGTTGCACTAGACTATCTATGCTCCAGGAGGGTTGTACATTCCCGGCTTTTGCATTAGACTCACATAGCATTGCGTTACGATCGACTTTTGGTTTGACTCACAAAGGTTATACATTCCCCCCAACTTTTTAGCCTCCACGAAAATCATTCTCAAATCTCCACAGCTGTAGCCTCGGGGTGGCCATATGTACCTCTCATTGGAGAATGCGTTGTGATCTTACTCAAATTTAGAGTGTAGGGGCCAGTGTCGAATGCAGGAAGGGAGGAGTATTAGAGGCGAGGTGGCCCAGTATCGAAATTAGAGTTGAATGGAAATTATATCGAGTGGTTAAGATTGGATTTCAAAGGGGAGTAGTAGTGATTTATGTATGGTAGTGAAGGTGGGAGTCGCAGCTTAATGAGGGAGTCAGTTAGAGTGGGGGCCGGGGAAAACAACTTTTGAACCCCCCCTCAGGTCGATGATAAAGGTAGGTAGGTCGGGGGCGCCAAAAACAAATGAGGGTCGTCAATCGGGAAAGGAATGATCTTTGCTGGGGAAGACTGGCCAGATTTATAGCTACAAGACAGAATTGTCTTGTCAATTTTCTTTAGTTTTAAAACCGTGCACCATAAAACCAAAATATTTGCTTTTTAAGAACCTTTGATCTAGATGTGGTCTTAAGCACCAAATGCCATTGGAAGATGCTCCAGGCACCCGGTGATTTTAAGGATGAAAATTTATTTTTAAAATGCCAAGGAAACCTTAGGCGAATCTTACTAATCCTTCGTATATCAACTATATAAATGTTTGGCGATATTTTTTTGTAAAAATATTCAAAATTTCTAAATTATTTTATATATTTTTTATAAAAGGGTACAGAATTTTAGGTAAAATAATTTTATCCTATAGAATTTAGGTGAATCATTTGTAAAATGAGTGAATCTTGTTTTGGAAAACCATGAAAATTAGCCCATAGTGAGAATTTAGCCCTAAAATCATCCACGAGGTACCGTACCATTAAAGCGCTTGCAACCCCATTCACGGGCGGGTATATGCAAAAATTTTCCCAAAGATCCATACTTTTTTTGGCGCTGCACCATGCCATTAAAACGCTTGCAACCTGATCTGAACCGAAATTTATATGCAACAAATCTCCCAAAGATCCATACTTTGTTTTGGCCATCAGATTTAAAAAACTAAATGGTTGCTTGTATAAACACATTTTTTAGGCTATGACACCTAGTGATTCATAGGCTAAACCTTACCAGCAGATTTCCAAAATAGATAACTGAACAAACATATTACCTATATTTATAGGACCCTAACAACGTCCATTAGAGAAATTATGTCCTTGGTTTCATTTATGGGATGGAGGATACATCAAATGGATGTGAAGATAGCTTTCCTTAACGGGATCATTGAGGAGAAAATGTACATAGAGTAGCCTCAAGGCTTTGAGATAAGTGGGAATGAGTCCCATGTGTGCAGGCTTAAGAAAGCCTTGTGTGGACTCAAGCAGGCACCAAGAGCATGGTATTCCAGGATCATGGATATCTACAAAGTATGGGCCTTGTTATCGCTCAAACTCTCCCCAAGGGGGAGTCCGCCACATGAGGGAGCGCTTGGGGAAATGGATAGGCAAGCCGCCCACTGTCACCTTAGAGACCTTGTCTCTACACTTCTATGTTATGGTTTCTAACCTAAGGAGGGTTTTCTTATGAAGACAAACTAGGTCTATCGATGTAATTTGGATGGGTGAGGACCAAGACTTGGTTTGACTTAGAATGGCTCAAGACAAGCAAGAGAAGGTAATGCTCAATAATTACTTAGAACTAATATACCAATCAAGGTGTTATATCCATATACCATTCATTAACATTTGTATGCCTACAATCAATGAAATTGAAATCCACAAAGACCGATGTGAAGTATGCTAGATATGAGACTCAAAGCGCATATGTTAATGTACCAGATTAATGAAATGTCAAACATGTATCCATTCAAAGCATGATATCTAAAAGCAACTTCCGTGGACAGACTTGAGTAATTTAAGATTGCAGGACAGCAGGATAGAAAAGATTCTTCACACAGGTACCAAGATCCAACAAGTGCTCACATAATAGATCAAATCGCACAAATGACTATCTCTTGCATACATCTTAATATCCAGTAAGAAACARATTCATGAGTTGAGCAAAATCGCACTTATTCAATGAGTACGCAACCACAAATTAAAGGACAGGCACACGATGGATCCAAACTATCGCATGATGAATTACAACTGGGGAATCAATTCGTAGATAGAATAGCTAGCTGGGTCGGGTCCAATCCAATTTATAGCTCCTCGTAGTCATAGAATAGCTCCTCATTCATAGATTTTTCCATCCCAATAGCCCGGAATGGGTTCAATTGAATCATCGGATTTAGATCAACGGATTATTCATTCGGGGTTGAGTTTGTCGGATGATTTCTTTATTGGTTCCCGTTGAATGACTGGAGATGGAAATGTATATCTTTCATTGAGATCCCTTCTATTATCTTACTAAGACAAGCAATCTCTAATTAACATAGGCGCATGAATGTCTGTCTGGCAATCAGTAACCTCTTCTTAGATTGGCTTTTGGGTGGGAGAAGTTTTGGGGTCCATGCCGGTCTGTCCGGGGCACAGGTCTAAAATTGGGGGTCTTATATAGATCAGGGGATTACTATTGGAACGGCTCCTCAACTAAAGCAAGCATAGCAAATAGCATATATAAATGTGCATAATCATTGGAATAGTAAGTTCGGCGCTGACTCGGCGAGAAAAAACCGGGGCCGCTGGGCATGTAGAAGAAATAGAAAGGTGGCCCTTGCATGTGCCAGGAGCTCCCCTGTCACTCATGCGCACCCTAATTTAGATTCTCTTTGGCAGTTGCCTACCATTCACTCAAGATTACTTCTCAATAGGAGATTTGAGGATTACCATCCTAATTTAGATTTGCTTCTCAATAGGAGATTCATTATTCATCGTATTAATCGTTCAATGGAACCGAGGAGGAGAAGTGAACGATCCACTAGCAGGGATATACCGAGTGATTAATTACGGTACTAGCACAGAAAATATTACAGTATTCTTTCCTATTTTTGAGTAATAGCCTGTCTCTGTTCCCGGCCAGTCCTACTCAATATCGATCTGCTGATGGTAGCGCCTCTGTAGGTTATGGATCCAGATACGAGCTAGAGGGTGACTTTCAGAAGGGAAGGGGCACAGGGCAGGGTGTTTCCGACACTGCGCCATGTGACAAAATACAAGCAGCCAACACACTTTGTCAAACCCAGATTTACACAGCAATAAATCTTGTGTGTTTATCACTCAAGTCTAGTGCCTAAACCATGAAAAACTGTCATCGACTAATCCACATTACAATGATATCATGGCTGCTCTTTGAACTAGAGAGTTAAAACAGTACACCACGTATACTTATCTCAGATTTAAATCAAGAAATAGAATCAATGTGAAGTCAAAGAACAGTGACATGTGCTGATCATAAGGATGACAGATCACTCAGGTGTTCGATCGTATATTATAAGCGCCAAATGAAATCAAAACTCTGCAGTTTTTAAACAGTGTATAACCCCCACAATGTGACCTGAAAAGTGATAATGCTTTGATTTCAAAGGGGGTTGCTGGTCTATCTCAAAGATCAGATTGTTCTTATGGATATTTAGAGCAGAAATGTTGCAAAAGGGTAACATGAAATTATTTCCCAAACGTGAATTTTAATCCCTGTGGTAGTGCACAAAACCCTTTGAACAGTGGCAAAGAAGAGAGAACAATCAAGCATCCAATAGGATCGTTGGGCATTATTTAACATCCATTTGTGTCCAGGAAATATATGGAAAAAGGGTGATTACCAAATCGTTGCCAAAAGATAGACCATATCATCATCGCATACATGCCTTATCCTCTGCATTCTTGGACAGTCAAATGAACCCTTCAAAAAAATAATGGGAAGAGGCAACGTTTTGCAAAAACATGAGGTCGTTGAGCCCCTTCAAAACATTGATATGTTGTTAGAGAAAGAACAGAGCAAAATCATATCAAACGTTGCACCAACCAGCATTCTATCATCACAACAATTTATCCTCAAGCCTGCAGATTTTTTACAGTAAAAATAACCCTTAAACAGTGACAAATAGAGCTAACGTTATCCCTTCAACGGAGATAGTTTGGGCTTATGTTTCATCGATCTTTCCTGAGAGGAACCAAGAAGCATCCAAACGTTATCAGGAAAGAAGGTTACAAGAATGAGATACTTTCTTCTGATCTGCAGTTAGGACAGCAACACAAACCCTTAGATAGCAGTGAAATGGATGCAGCGATGAGCAAATCAAGAGGGTCATTACACCCTTCAATTCATCAGTATGGTAACTATGACCGTTAGGAACAAGGTGCACCTCAAACATTGCTCAAAGGCATATAGGATGATGGGTTACAAAACCCTTGTGAACTTGCACGTACTCAGAAAACCAGAGACAGACAGAAAACTCGATATACTATTTTTAAGCATCAATATTAGGGCATCTGTTAATAATTAGACAAAATTCAAAGCAAAGATGCATCTCAAATCCATGGGTTAGATCCTCTTTAGGTAGATGAACAGTAGGAGTACTAGATCAGACACTAAATATATCATCTACAAGGATGTTCAATGAAAATGAGCCAGCATTAATTAGATGAAGATATGTCATTAACGATCAAAGAATCTAGATCCAACGATAATGCGTGTCAAAACCCTAGATTGCAAAAATAAATGAAAAAAAGAAAAGGGCAAAGGGGAAAAATTTGTTTTTTTAGATTTTTTGGTGGTTGAAAACAATGAAAGACCAGTGACTTTGGAAGGCTATGGGATCACCATATCAAATCCAAATGAAGTCTACGGTTTAAGGTGAGGTAACGTTGATGGCACCTGGAGGATTGCCCTTCAAGGGTTACCTAGGGTTAGAAGGTTCCCTTCAAGGTTAGATGGGAGGATCAGTCCATGGAGAAGCCTTTCCCGTTACTATCAAGTTGAACTCAAAGGTTGGCCAAGCAAAAGGACAAAGCCCTAGGACATCCTACCTTAATGCATTAATAGTAACTTCAATGATCAAAGGGGGAGGGTTAGAGAACTTACCATGAGAACCCTTCCAAGTGGAGCATTTCACCCTTCTTTAGCCTTGTAGTATAGCCTTTTTCTTCCAACAAACCTTCAAAAATAATTATCTAATCCTTGAGAATATAGCTAAACATTCACACAAGAAAAGAAATAGGTACTCAAAGAACTCTTTAAGCCAAGTTCTCATTACTCTCCAATTATTTGAAATGGAGGAGTCTTCCTTCTATAGGTGAAGATCCTCCTCAAATACAATACAATACCATGAGCTCCAAAACTATTAGCCCGAAGAAAACCATGGGCAAATACAACAAATGACATAATACATCCCTTAATATGCTCAAAAAGTGAAACGACCATAAAAAATGGTCCAAACACAACAATATATGCCACATATGTGGACTAAAGAGAGAGTGAGAAGGTGTGCCCCTCAACAAAAGTGGCATCATCCGAGGAGAAACTCCATAGGTAAGTCAAAGATGGTCCAAGTAACCCCAATGTCCTCTAACCAACATCCTCAAACCAAGGAATGGTCCAAACATGCACTAACAAACTCCCAAATGATGACATCAACCTCACACGTGTGAGTCGTCCAAGTGGAAAAGTCAACATGAGAGGCACGTGTGGGTTCATCTAGGCAAGCGCTACTCAAGTAAACATCAAATAATAGTGCCATATCATCATAGGGTCCAAGTCACCATGTGTAGCCACCTATGTAATGTGTAACCAACCCCTCCAATGCATTAAATACTCCCACGTGTGGTCCAAGGACAGCAAATAACGCATGAGGGTGGATGCAACATCCGATTGAGTAAGGAGACTGAATGTGAGTGGTCTATGTGCCATGTGTGGTGACATGGTGTTATCACATGGAATTGATTGGGTCAAAAAAGTCTTTAGGTTTTTTGTTTTGGTCATTAGCGTCGTTTAAATTTTTGGGTTTTGTCTTCTTCCTTATAGTCATCTTTGGGTTTTAACACAAATAAAGACTAGTGTTGATGTTGACCTATAATCCTTGGGTTATATCTTGATCTTAATGATAAGTTGGACAAGCCATCACCTTAATCCTTTATGCCTCCACTACCACCCTGACATGTCACTTCGTCCATGATGTACTAAGACCCCTCCACTTTGTCCCTTTACCCGTTAGAAGGTCAAATCATGTTCATTTTGTATTCTGCCATCTCATCAGAGAGTTCGCAGCACACCCAAAGTACATTATGCTTTCATCACCATCATTGCGCTCATGAACCTTGTCAGTGAAGATCTCCTTGTTTTCAGCACTTATATTTTTTTTAAATATAGCTTGGGATTTCGTCATTAAAGCTTTTAACTGTGTTTTCCAAGCTTTCAAATCATTTCTAGCTCAGCGCTGCAAACCAGGGTGCTCTCAGACAAGCGCTACAAAAATTGTTGCGAACTAGCTGGAGAAGGCGAGATGGAGGTTAGACTATCTGCAAACGAATTCGTTCAAGCTCAAGTATATCAGTCTTCAAGTCACAGCCTCCAGGTACTCCATGAGTAGTTTTAGCTCATTTTAAGGACAAGAAAGGATTTGTTTATCATTTCTTCTCTTAGGCGCTGCAAACTGGTGATCCGCGCTGCAAACTTTCCCACTTATCCTGTTGTCACGATCTCAGCCAATTGCATGATCTTTGAGCCTCTTTTTAACCAAATCCTTAAACAAACCTTGATTTAAGGCTTTGGTTAAAAAGAGGCTCAAAGAAGTTGAATTGATGTGATGTCGGGTATGTCTAAGAATCATTTTAAACATAAAACACGATACATAATTTGGATACCTCGGCAATCCATTTCGCGTGGACGGGTCACCAACTGAACAACAGAGATGGGATTTGAGATTATTTTGATTACAAACTCTAGAAATGGGTTAGTTGAGATCTCCCTCTAGCAATCAAGCAAAAGCTATACTAAACAAAATTATAGCAGCATGTCACATTTTTCACATTGTCTGGCATGTTTATTTATCTTATTTGTTTATCTCTAGAGAACTTAATGGAATTTCATAAACAAAATTTTAGCAGCATGTCACAATTTTTACATTGTTTGGCATGTTTATTTATCTTATTTGTTTATCTCTAGAGAACTTAATGGAATTTTGAAGATCTGGTTCAGATCGTGCAGCCAGATCAATTCAAACATTCTCATCTACAGGAGAAATGGTTAGTCTTCTCCCAAACATTGTGAATAAAAAGTTTTCAAAGAGAGAATTTCACCCCTGGAATGATTTGTGGATCATCATCACACTCATGGACTGACAGGTGAGTATTCAATTGGACCCATGGCCTCTTAGCTCTTCTCAGTTATACTTCTCAATACCTGAGACCAGATTATTTAAAATACAATTGGATGCTTTGGGCCTTGTATGAAAAGGTTGCTTTTGGAGCTATGGCAAGCCCTTATTTTTTGGTGACACTCAAAGGTTATATGGAAGAGACTAGGCCAATGTTCAAATAGAAGAGAGGCTTAGTGGAAGATTGGAATTCATGATACTAAAGATAGATGGGTCAAAAGATGCCCACTGCCAATCCATATGGCAGACTAAAGCAGCCTTCAAGCTCAGAATGCTCAGTTGGATGATCACTAATCATAATCAAAGCACTCATCTGGAATTTCAAATTGGCTATGTATGGTTTGTAACATCCCCGCTATAATCCCTAGTTTAATTAATGCATAATGTAGATATGCTATGTGGTTGTGGCCAAGCGATGTAATATGCGAATTGTATATCTGAATTTAATAAATAAAATGTGATACAAGTTGTTGGGGGACATGGACAAAGATGGGGGCTAAGTTTCCACAAGAGAGGAGAGGATCTAAGAGAAGGGTCCAAGGGGGAATTACCCAAGTATATTAATTCAAACCCACTTCCTAAAATTACTTGAGTGTTCCCAAAGCCAATCATTGGATACATGTAAGAGGGTGAGTGTGACAAGTCACACCCCATAGTTATTGGGAGCATGGCGTTGAAGTACAATCAGTTTGGGGATGAGTGTGAATCAAGTAAAACAACAAAAGGAGAGGAAATTCATATGGCCAAGGGGGCAGTTTTAGACAGTCACGTTTTTGCATGGGAAGGGAGAAACAACGGCAGAGGAGAGTGCATTGCAGCTAGAGCAACAATTGAGGGCAAATTCTAGAGCATTTTTGGAGCTGAAGACTAAAAAAGCAAGTTGTCAGGCTTGCAAAAGAACCAAATTGTCAAGCCTGAAGAGTGAACTCTTGTGAGAATTGCACTGCAGCAGCAAATTTGTTGTTGTTGTTTCCATTGAATTTTTCCTATCAGTGAGTCCCTTGAGTTCCCAACAATGAGATTTTTGGTTACCTATGCCAGAGAGACCCTAATAAACGAATGGGTTGCCTGAGGGACTAAGAGCAGTGAAGAGATACATTCCTTGGGTTGGGCAGGTCGGGAGGAAGAAAGTTGGAGGAAATTCGGAATAGCTGGAGGAGAATGCCAATGGGTTGTGGGATTATATGAGCTATGAGTGGACAGTGAGAGGCACTCTCTTTTGTGGATTCCTAGCCCCAACTCAGGGGTGACTTGTTGTTGAGATCTCGAGCAACAAGTCTATGGTTGGATGGAACGTCCATCCCAAGCAGTTGGCTGCACAACTGTTTAAAAAGATAAATGTTTTATTGGTTCTCTGTGTTGCATTATGAGTTTTAATTGTTGTGCATTAACTATGTGTATGAGAATGTTTAATATGTTGTTGTGATGAATTTATTAGTTGCATTCATGTTTATTAAGAATGTTGTAGATGCATTTAATTAATGGTATCAGAAAATGGTTAAATCTGTGTTTTATTGTAGCTAGTAAGCTACAATCATATGTTAGCAGAAATTTTTTATTTATGTGTATTCCGCGTGTAATGAACCTCAGTCAAGCTAGGGAATGTTACAAGTTTGCCAGAAAGAAGACACTAAAACATGCATTTTGGAGCTGCACAATCATTCTGGGACCGGCTGTCAGCTGAGTACTTTCTCATATCTGTGGACCCACTCCAAAGAATAGGGGCAGTTCTAGAAGACACTTGGATGATTAGGACACACTGCAGAGAGATCTAGCATACCATCTTACTTGAATGCTTGCAATATTTATTGAGAAGGAGATGTGGGGCAACTCCCAATGAACACTCCTCCTGTTGATATTATGGTAGCTGCGGGAGGTATTTACTTCCACATGTAAACCTGACAAGGATAGAATACTCCGGGAAGCAAGAAGAAACCCTAATGAACTGGCTAATAAACCTAGAAGACTTGTCAGCTCAAGAAGATAATTTATATTAGGTTATTAGCCTCCAAGGGAAGAAGTCGGCCAGAAATAATATTATATACTGAACAGACAGATACCCAAAATGAGAAGTCGGCCCTGGCAGTTAGCCAAAATTAGTATAAATACAGGAGGCCAGTTCTCATTCTGGCAGGCAGTCTCAGAATTGCAGTGCCCAGTCTTGTGCGCACTGCAATTGCCCAGTTTCTGCACAGGTTTGGAGGAGAGTTGTCGTTGCAGCTAGCAGTTACGCTTGGACT
>SNQJ01S0113627.1:31153-64232 GCA_010110895.2 Picea sitchensis
AAGAGGCCTGTGAACATTGCTATCTGATTCAAGTGCTATTTCTGTTGCTATTTCGTGAATCATTTCTGTGTATTGTGAAGATTATGCTGGATATTTTACTGTTATTCTGTTATTTCTAGCATTTCATTTCTGTTCTGCATATTTTATATATCTGGTATCTTGCACCCCCCTAGCACCTCCCAACCTCCCTAGAATATAAATCTTTTCTACTGAAACTTATTACAGTGATATAATGTTCAATAATGGCTTACCAGACTCATCATTGTTCTACTGCATTTCGTTGCTCTGTCTGCTTCACTACCTTCCTGCACACATGACTTGCGCTATTTGTTCTTCTGCTTTTTATGCTCTGTGTGCCATGTCCATTCACTGCACAGATCCTCTTCCGTTCAATTCAGCTACTACACTCTCCTCCTTATTCACACATGAATCACCTTCAACAACAACAACCACCACAACTCCAACAGCAACAACATCCCTTCTCTTCTCTATACTGTGTATATATAACTTTTGTGCATATTGTGCATGCAATATTCACAATGTCTCTGCATGCCCACTTCGCGCCAAATTCCACCGCAACTTGAGTGCTCTGTCTGATCATCATCGTGACTCTTTAGCTTCTCTGGTTGTTTTCTACCATGCGTCCAACACCACTGAGTGTTCTACTGATATTTCTCAACCTCTCTGGCAGTTGAGACTCTTCGTCTTCTCTGTGAAAGTCGAGCTCACCTTCTCTGTTTCAGTTACAAGCCTCAATGCCCATCCAGCTGTCAATCGCCTCCACGAACATCTTCATCCCTCTTGAAGATTCTTAGAGGCTCTTCACCTTCTCTATCAATCATCCCCAAGTGTATTCGAGTCCTCTAGCTGAACCCATCAGTGGTTTCTGGCAGTTATACTATGTCGTGCTACAGTTTCCCTCCGATCTTGTTCAAATTCATCTGCACCGTCGGATATGCAGCGAGAAAATCTGGACGGTCAGAATCTGTGCTCCCAGATCTACGGTCGGGATTGGATTCCGAAGCCCCCTTTCCATTCTACCTTTAAGAGGAGGGGGGGGGTCCGAAATTGGGCGCGCATCTCTCGAGTGGCTAGGATTAGAGTACCCAGATCAACAGCTCTCAAGTGATTCCAGACCCCCTTTGCCATTCTGCCTTTAATCAAAGGGGGGGGGTCCGGAATGGTGAGGTATCGAGGAAGGGCCCCATTCCTGTCGTCTCACCTTTTGTATTGTTCTCCTCCCCACCTGCCATCTGTTCTCCACCTGACCGTGCACCAAGGCTCGTTCCCTTTTGCCCCTCCTTGTCCTCCGACATCTGTCCATCTCCCAATTACCGAAACTTTGAAGTGGTGTAAATCTGCTGACGTCACACGTGGATTGACACATGTTGAATACTGCCACGTGTCACTCTGATTCGTGACTTACATGTGCCTGAAATGTTGAATTAGTCTGACACTTGTCATTACCTGGTTGTGCCACATGTTCCTAGCTGACGTGGTATGCTGACGTGAGTCGGATCGACGGTCCAGATCACATCTTGATCTGACGGTTCAGATTCAGTCGGGATTTCACACATCGCGATTTCGACACTCTTGATGTTCAGTGTTTTTGTCACTTCAAAGTCTCGATCCACGAAACTTCATAATGGAGTCGTATCAACGGTTCAAATCACATCTTGATCTGACGGCTGCTATTAAATCACAATATCACATATCATGATTTCGGGATTCCTATGGTTATTGTTCTTTGACATCTTCAACTCTCGATACGCGAAACTCCGAAATGGACTGAGATCGACGGTCTAGATCAGACCTTGATTCAATGGCTGCGATTAAATCGCGATTTCGCAATTCTTGTTGCATTTTTTCTTTTCCTCTCCATGTCACGATTCGTGAAACTCCGATATGGAGTTAGATCAACGGTCCAGATCTGATATTTATTCAACGGCTGCGATTAAATCACGATTTCGCATATCACGAATTCAAGAGGTTAGGGAACCCTGTTCCTTTGACTCTCCAGTCAGTGAAATGACGATCTATCTCCACGTGTCTTACCTGTAAATGGAAGGTCCTCCTTCTTTCGGGATTTTGTACGCTCGCTTCTCCTTGCACTTTAAAGAACATGCAGGTTCTGCTTGATCCAACGATGGTCGGATCCCGCGCTTGGATCTAACGCCTGAGATCTATCCTCCTCTTCAGCGTGCTCTTCTTATCTACATTTAGATCTAATAACCATCGAGAATTCAGGATGGGATCCAGCGATCAGAAATGCTTCACAAACTTTATGGGACTTCATCATGCCTGATCAACAGTTTAGATCAATCCTCGATTTGACGACTGAGGATTGTTGCATTTAGACAATTGTTGCGTTGCTGGTCTTCCTGAATATCAGTGCATTGCTGATCATCGCTGTTGTACTCAAGCCATCATCGTTGTTGTACTTGCCATCAATGGCAAGCATATGCTACCTGTTAAACATTTTCCAACATAGTGAATCGAGTGATATGGGGTGAGGTGAAAAGAATGAGACATTGAAGAAACTATGATGTCATGTTTTCTAAGTATATGCAAGCTAATGCTATTTGTCTTTCATTATTGATGCCCATATCAGAGTTATCTATTTTTTAAACTTCACACTCGATTCCCTCAAGGCCTCTTTTAAATTGGGATTTCCCATCTTGTAAAAATCGCTCACAAGATCAAGTCCTGTCAGAGCTAAAGTGATTATTGCATATAGATGGAGATATGGATAGATGGCATATTTCTATTAGATGCAAGTAGATGAAAAAATAAACTTCTTTAGCCAGCGCGAGATATGGACAGATAGAAAAATAAAATTCTCCAGCTAACTCGAAATATGGGCAGATGGCATATTTTCCTTAAAGGCAGATAAACAACAAAATATTTAGAAAGATCACCCCTTCAAAAAACATCTTTGACATAAATACAATATATACTTAATTATATAGTAAACAATATGAACAATATCATGTTTCTATCAATCATATAACATAAGCCCTAAGGGTTAGCTCAATTGGTCTAGAGCCAAACATGGGTTTTCATGCTAGTTGTCGATCATGGGTTCGACTCTCTTGATTCCCTCGGAGTAAGGTCCCATAATTAGGGCCGACAATTTACCCCATTTACCATCCACAAACTATGGGGAAGTACTTGATTAGTTTCATGTACTTTCTTCCACACAAAAAAAAATCAATTATATAACATAATTATATAGTAAACTATTAAAATAATAGAATTAAAAAAAAATTAAATATAAAATAATATTTTTATTATTACCACATAATATAAATATTAATGAACTACATAGTATAACGAAACATAGTTAATCAATTATGAATTAATTATCATAGTAAAATAATCTTAATATAATATATGATAATTGAATTAAGATGATCTTCACGCTCGTCAATTATTAATAGAAATACATTAATATATATTTTCATCACGATCTATTTTCAATAATGTTCAATACCAAATCAAAGAGTAAAGCAATAAAATGACAATAAAGTTTAGTAAAATTAGTGTACTCGGAGAAATGAAAAATGAGAGTGCATTTGAAAGCATGAAATAAACTTGATATATTATAAGTTTTTATACGTTTTCATAAGCCTTATCGTATAAAATTAACTTAAGGTAAATGGGATTACATGGTATAGATTATAACGCATTGAAGTTACGTTAATTTGGTTGTTCACATTTTAGATGTCTCTTTCCATTTAGAACTTTCCATATTATGTGTCTTATTTTAAGATATATATATATATATATATATATAATATGTATAGTTTTTAATTTATCACAATAAAAAATAAATTATATAGTGGATTATATAAATAATGGAAATGTAGTTTAAATGTTCTATATTTTTAAATTTTTTGGTATATTTTTTTAACTAGTTTTGTTTAAAATTTGGTCAGAAATTTAGAAGGATTTTTGGAATTGTAGATTTCAGTTGTTGAAATTGCACAATCTAAGTGTTTTAGAGATTTTTGAGGATGCTAAATTAATTTATGCATTTAAAAATGCAATTTAAATAATGAAAATTTATTATTTCACCAACAATTACATCTCTGAATTTAGATAATAATTACTAAAAAAAAATTAAAAAATATAAATTTTCAAACTTTTACATAAAAGAAGTTTATATAACATGACAAGTTAATATAAAACTAAGAAAATATTTGCCACATCTACTTACAAATTTGTGTTCTAAATATAAGGGTATAAATATACTACCAATGGAAATAACTAGTAATTATCCATATTTTATTAGGTTGAGGCTAATTTTAGTCCAAGTGAGAATAAATTTATTATAAATATTGGTTATCATATTTAAGATATTGTTTTTTAATACTTAGAGATGTTGGTTTCCAATACAAGATATGTCGGCTTCCAACACTTGAGATATCGGTTTCCAATATAGTTTTTGGTAAAATTAAATTGGTGTTTGTAATGGGATCATCGCCCAAATATGAAAAAATTAACAAGTTTCCAATTAGTTCATTACTATATTAATTGTTGAATTTTTCGCTATCATATATACTCTTGATATAGATGTAACTTAAGAATTTTTATGTATAGAAATGATCAGCCATGATCACATTTTTCCAACTTATTGTTATACACTAGGAATGCAAATTCAAACATTTGTGTGTTCATAAATAATTAAGCAAGTGCAACATTTACATTCATGCAAAATAATTTGATAGCTTTATTGATACATTAATAAAGTCATAGTCTTTACGGCTTAAAGGGAAAAAGATTAAGAATGCCTTTTCCTATCAAGTCTATGATAGTGAATAGTCAACTAGTATCTATGACTAGTCCAAGGGGATTGCAAAAATCTTGTCAACAATTATGTTGGTTAATTTAATTAGAATTCAACATACAACATATACTAGAGATCAATGTCAAGCTGGACACCATTCAACTAATTGTATATCAGTTTCACATCCTCAAATATCTATATAAATCTTATCTCCTTCTTCCAAGGTATTTGCATGAGAGTGAGAATTGCTTGAATTTATGTTTCGTTTATTTGTACAATTGCCCAATCTGATTTGAAAATAAAATTTGATTTCCTATTGAATCCCCATCAAAGGAACTTTATGTTCTTGTATAATTTAGCAAGAGGAGTTAGTCTTTATCTCTGAACTAAAGAGGGGGGATGGTGAACTTTTAGAAGTTGTTTGAACTTGAAAAAAAAATAGCAAGAGGATAGTTTTTTCTTAATTGAAGATGGTTGCATCCCTTCCTATGATTGTATTATGAAACGAATATGATCAATATTATATATAGAACAAAATGAACCTGAATATAAATGGAAACACACAGAGAGATATTGTAGAGTGCATAGTAATGTAGTGAAACCAAATTCTATTAATGAATACAATAGGAAAATATTGTAATGCAAAGCAATACAAACTAGCTAAAATGGTGGTATCTTATCTCTGAAGAGAGATGTGTTGAATATGTTCATTCAAAAGAAGAAATAACAAGAGAAAAAAATCACATTTTAACATAAAATATGATGCCCTGAGATGAAAAAAATCCTAAAGATCGAAAATCCAAACCTAGGAAATGATGTGACAAAAAGGAATGCGGGACCTAAGGAGGAAATACATCAACTTCCTAGGGTTGCAATTTTTTCATACAAAGTTCATTTAGAGTCTTTATTGTACCTTTACATAGCTTAATCCATGCAATATGCATTTGGTAGGCCACATAAACAAATATTTGTGGCCTACATCAATTGCCAAAAACACAATGGAAATTCCCAAAATACATGTCAAAAGTTTGGTTCCTACAAAATTTAGTAGAACTACTAAGATGTGGAACCATTCTAAGTCAGTGACTAGTAGTATCCACCTGGATCAATTGTCCCCCTTTATGAAGTGTAATTCCCCTATTTTGAGTCCCTAGATTAATAATGTATTTTGTTTATTCATAAAAGGCCGGAGTGCCTATAAATTTGAAAGGTTGAAGTGCCTAGAAATCTAATACTTTGAATATATTAATAAAATACATCGTTGGGTGCAAGATGGATAAGAAAATAGATAGGGGGATATGATTTCATGAGGGAGGGGGATAAAGGAGATAAGTCTTTTCATTATATTTTATTCAACCATCTTAGTTTTAGTGGGGAGAAGTCTTTACATGAAATTCTTGGGGAAGGCCATGTGGTGCTTTATTGCATGTAATTATATAAACCCCTGTTTTGGGATGTTTGGGGGTTTCTCACTCATTTTTCCTAATTAATTTGGTTAATCACTCATTTAATTGTTCCTCAATCATGGTTTTTGGTTCCTCATTCATTCTTTCTCTTGGTCTAGGCATGGGAAATGAATTATGGGAAAAGAAGAGCCATTGGTTGTTGGCTATAAGTAATTATTGATTATCCCAAAGAGGAATGGATGCATGTGTGCATGAGAATGACGAAAGTTGTGAAATAATTATCCATAGATGAGAATCCTTGGAGTTTCTAGAATTGAGATTTCCTGTCCAGTAGCATTGGAGCCTTGGAAAAGAAATGGAATACGATGTGGGACTACATTGCAGAGAAAGGGGTTCATTTCTTTGGGTTGTGTAGGTTGAAGTGGAAGAGAGATGGTAAATTAAGATTGTTGTATGGTTGGGAACACTATGAGATATTTATAGTTGGTTGTGTGTGTTATATTCAACCTATGACACGTCCTTGTGGATTCCTATCCTTAGATCAGGGGTGATCTTCTATTGAGATATATAACAACATTGTCTATGGTTGGGTGGAATGTCCAACATCTGCGGCCAGTTGGTGAAAGTTTATTTTAAAAGATAAGTTCTCTCTATGTTTTTTGTCTAATTTATATTCCATTGTGTATTTATTATATATGAGATGTATTTATATTGTGCATTCTCATTGTTAATGTTGTGCATAGAAATTTGATCATTTCTTTTATGGTTTAGCATGTTATTGTTAATTGCATGCATTGGTTTCATGTTTCTTTCTTAATTAAAGATTGGAAACAAAAATTAAAATTTTCCCAAGAAGGTAAATTTATGGGTACCTGGGTCAATGGGTACATTATATATTGGTATTCAGATTCATTCCTAGTAATGTGGACTAGAATGGTGGTCTGGGTACATTACATATTGGTATCAGAGTGTCAGTTGCAACGCTTGGGCTGTATGGTCCGATTTGCAGGTTGATTTTATGAAAAGGTTGAGCTGGAAGTAATGTCGAGGGGTAGAGCATGGAATTGTTTTCCCATTAGTAGAATTGAAATTGGCCGAGGAAATCTTAAATACAAAATTCCATGGCAGTATGGATAAATTTTTTGAAATAAGGCATTCTTGAACATTTCAAAAAATTATGAATTTTGGGAAATTTGAGGATTTTCCGTAGATGATGTCAGTGGTGACATGGAGGTCACACTTTAGGTGACGTGGTAGTGGTGACATGGAATTCCATGGTGGAAAGTACACAGTGGAATATTGGTGGCATAATGGTTGGCCATGACGATAGGGTGGAAGGACCTGATGGTGGGGAGGTAGACCACCATGGCAGGGATATTGTTGGAGCGGCGACTCGAGACCACAAGTGATGTCAGTAGGGGGCATTACATCATGGAGGGAGTGGTTTTAAAAATATACTTAGTGATGTGAACCTAATATAAATGTGCCATGTATTGTGGGTGAAACCACTATTTCATTTTGAGGTGTCATTAACCTTCGATTAGGTTGACGATGTGAAATCAACCTTGACTGTCGATCATACCTTGATCTCTGTCGTTAGATCTGGGGTGGGGAAAGGTTGTTCACTAAAGGAAAGTTATGGAGGTGGAACTCGATGGTGATATGGACCACTGTGGTGGTTCAATGTGGCAACTAGTACGGGTGAGTCCTTCATTTAATAAATTATTTTATTTTAATTATATATTAAAGTATAAGGAAAGGTAAGGTAAAGGGAGGATGATGGGGTAGGGACTGAGTGGTCAGAGAGGTGAAATGGAATCCTCTTAGAGTGCCATGTGGACTTGTGGCACAATATCATTATATTGAGATGAAACTTCTAGGTTTTTTTTGAAGTCAAGAGGGCTACGGAAGCTCCAAAGAGGGACACTGTCCATTTCTACTTAGATTTGTTAAAAATTACAAAATAACAGTTTTTAAAGATTTGGGTCCAAATCATTGACATAGATCCAGATTAGGATGAAATTCTTGAAGAGAGTCCAGAAAGAAGACATGGAAATAACCCATGAAGGAATCAAATAAACTTGAAGGGGTTTAGAAAGGGGATGCTGAAATAGGCCAAAATCCACTATTCCATACCACGTTTTGGGGGAAAAGTGATTCTAGATCACAAAAATGGAAAATTTGTTTACTCAAAGTTTTATATAATAATCAAGACAAAAAAATTGGTTTAGCGAATTTTTTCTAGAAGTGCACAAATTGAGAGATAGTCAGCTTTGCTAAAAATTCAAAGTCTGGAAAAAAATGTAAAAAGGACAAAGTTGTAGATTCCAAATTGTTGTAGAATATTACTAGAGCAATAGATGGAGAATATGAAGGTTATTGTATGTTCCCCATTATTATTTTTATCAATTCCCAATACAATTTTTTTATTGGTTCTTTATTGATTTTTTTCCGCAATTGATAGAAGTTGTCCTTTCAGTAAAGTTGCACCAGTTGAGAAAGTGTATAAATGGGGTGAACATGGATTTTTTAGGAAGCCATAACTTTCAGCTCAAATATCATATTGGGGAATAAGAATAAAGATGATGTAGAGGAAAATAACTTGAGATTATTATAATTTGGATAATTTTGTTGTTATTCTTCATGAATTGAGAAGAAGAAGCACTTATGGCATTAATTGACTAAAAAATTATAGTATGCATAATTCTAAGAAAAATGGTTGCTTTCATATTTTTAAAAATTAAAGGAATAGGTAGATCAATTCAATTCCAATATTGAATATTATAATCATGGAGGATGCATAGGGAACCTAGAATGATCAGAGAGAATCCAAAGGATGAAATATCAGTGTTGGTAATGATGAGATAGAATCTAATGGACATAGGAGCACAATGGATTTAAAATAATTATTAGAGACTATGAGAAGTCTCGAAATTTAAGTTTAGAGTTATAGATATGACCACAAGAGGATAATTATAGAAAAGGAGGGGCGTAATCTAATAAATGCTCAAATGATGCAAAGCCTAAATTAGTTGCAGAGACAAGCAAATAATGGATCATGCTCAAGACATGAGGAAGAATGTAGACATTATGGAAGAAGAGATAACTACAAAAGACCTAGTCACTCAAGAAGTGCTAGAATAATTTATTGACATCAGTCACCTCCTTACTCATTCAGGAAGTTTGATGCATTTTAATAATCAAGGAGAAGCCTAGAAGTGTCTTTGGTTAGATATCAAAGAAGAATATATATGATTTTGACAGTTTTCAAGGGGAGCTTAGGAAGATTAATACATCATCCTTTGATGGTGAAAGATAAAGGGAAGATGATGATAAATCCTGGTTTCCTAAAATCAATAAGTTTTTTCAGTTGCACAAATACTCATCTAACCTAGAAGCCAAAATTGTCACATACCATTTGCATGGAAAAGTTGCTATCTGGTGGGATTAGTTGAAGAAAGTTGAGAATATTAATGAGAGTAGGTTTACTTGGAATCAATTCAAGAAATATTTTCAAAAGGAGTATCTTTCAAAGCATTACTATGAGAAGAAGATGCAAGAGTTCTTTGAACTTTGGTTGGGGAGAATGATCATGGGAGAATATGAAAATAAGTTCTTGGAATTGTTGAAGTATGTGGATTTTATCAAGCATGAAAAGGTGAAGATACATAGGTTTTTGAGTGGACTTCCATCTTTATATAAGCATAAGATTCAATATGATGAGCCTATAACTTTAATAGAGACCATTATAATGGATAAGTACTTGTATGATCAAGTCAAGGACAAATAATATTTACAAAAATATTGGAAGGATAAGAGGAAGGAGAAATATGATCAAAGAAGGAAGGGATTCAAACCTCCTTTCAAAATAAACAATTTTAATGCATATCAACAAGATTAGTTTGCTAAGAATGAATCCAAGAGAGAAGACTCCTTGGGAAAAGGGGAAGACCACCAATCAATTGTTGGGGATGTAAATAATATCACATGTATAAGGATTTCCCTCACAGAGAAGACAAGATGAGGACATTGAAAAACATCTAAGAGGCTACTACAGTAGAAGACATGGGAAAACATATTCTAAGAATATATGTAGCGTTAAAAGATTTACAAGTAGAACACCAATCCCATATGATTGAGGTGGAAGGTAAGATCATAAATCAACATGTTTCTATCTTAATAGATTCAGGAGCAATCCATAGTTTCATTGATCCTAAAGTAGTGGACAGATTTCTTTTGAAGAAAATTAATCTTGAAAAATTAGGTTTGGTTCAACTAACCACTTGAACGAAAAGAAAGATCAATGATATTGTCTAATATTGTCCAATAAATCTGAATGAAGTGAGAACTAATGCTAATTTCAATATCATACCATTAGGATATTATGTTATCCTAATTGGAATGGATTGATTGGACAAACATCATGTTGTCCTAGATTGTAATAACAAGACATTTACATGTCTTGATGAAGAAGGAACACATCGAATTGTGAAATGAATTCCAAGACCCATTTATATAAGGGATATTTTATCCTTACAACTAAACAGATGTTTTAGGAACGAATGCCAATTGTATGCAGCTCATGTGGAGGATCTAGAAAATACCAAAGGGACAAGTATCAAAGATTTTTTAGTATTACATGAGTTTGAAGATGCATTCCAAGAAATACCAGGACTACCTCCAAAGAGGGATATACATTTATCTATTGATTTAGTACCAGGAGTTGCCCCAACATCAAATACACCTTATAGATTGAGTACACCATAATTAAAGGAATTACAAATGTAGATGGAAGAATTGTTGATTAAAGGGTACATACACCCAAGTGTTTCACCTTGGAGAGCACCAACAGTCTTTGTTAAAAATAAGGATGGAACATTAAGGCTATGTATTGACTTTATACTGCTGAATAAATCCACTATGAAGAAAAAATACCCTCTACCCAGAATTGATGACCTCTTTGATCAACTAAGAGGATAAAATACATTTTCAAAGATAGCCTTGAGATTAGGATATCACCATGTGAGAATCAAGGAAGAAGAAATCAATAAGTTATATTTTAGAACCAGGTATGGGCATTATGATTTTTTTGTGGTGCCATTTTGATAGACAAATGCACCAACTATATGTGCTTAATGAATGCCATATTCATAATTTATCCGGATAAGTTTGTCATTGTGTTTTTTGATGACATACTTATCTATTCTAAGTCTAATAAAGAGCATGAAAATCACTTGAGATTGGTGTTGCAAGTGATATGGTAGCATTAGTTGTATGCCAAGATAATAATGCATTCTTTTTATGAAAAGTAGATCCATTGTTTGGGGAACCTGATTTCAAAGGAAGGTATAACAATAGATATAGAGATTGATGCCATTAGAGGATGGCCAACACAAAGGAATTTTTTAGAGGTATGATATTTCATGGGATTAGTTGGATACTAAATAATATTTATGGAAAGGTTATCTAAGATTTCTCATCCCATCACTTCTTTAAAAAAGAAGGGAATTATGTTTGAATGTATAGAAAAGTGTGAAGAACATTTTAATTTGTTGCAATAATTACTTACTAGTGCACCTATTTTGAATATTGTTGACCCAAATGAAAATTTTGTGGTATGCACAAATGAATGCAAAGAAGGAATTGGTGAAGTCCTCACTCAGAATGGACATGTCATTAGTTATGAGTCCATAAATATTAAATAACATGAGAGGAATTATGCCACACTTGATTTGGAGCTTGATGCCATAATTCATGTATTGAAGATGTGGAGGCATTATTTAATGGGGAATAAATTTTACTTAAGTGTTAGGAAAGAGAACACTTCGACACCAAACCTAGCAAAATAGAGGAATAAATATGTAATAAAGAGAGGAAGAAAGATTTAACAAATAAAATAAATGACAAATAAAACACTCAATACATAGATATTTTACATTGGAAACCCAAACAGGAAAACCTACATTCCTTGAGCGTCTTTCTCTCTTCTTATTAATTCAAAATAAAAGGTTACATGCCTAAAATTGGTCTACACCTAAGACACAATAAAAATCATACCTTCTTTCCTTACACAAGGACAACCATGTAGCCAATTCATCTTACATCTACATGACCAACAACCTCTAAAATGATTGATCTAAAGATTAACTAAATATTTTCTTTTACAACATTAAAACATGCCTTATTTATACAATTTAAAATAGGAAAAACCCTAAATAAAGGCACCCAAAAACAGTTACAGGTCCACACATATCACTGGCTATAAATCCTGTGAATCTCAATATTTTGTTACAGTCAATTTCCAAGTCGAATTACTAGTAAACTACCAGTCGACCCTCATTTGGTCTTCAGTTGGTTTCTACATGACCTCCTGTCGACCTATTTTCAGTTGATGTCTTTGAATTGCTGTCAATTAATTTGACTTTGACTTTTCCCAGATGATCCACCTCGACTTTGAAATTTCACTACCAGTCGATCCACCTCGACTAGACTTTCACTGCAAAGAATATACGAACCTAACATTCTCCCACTTGATATCTTCTTTATTGAAACTAGGATATTCCTGAACTTCTGTTCACAGACCTAGGGAAACAATTCTCATTTATTCTCTACATCAAAAGAAATTCACAACACTCACCGACTTGGTCAAAGAGTCTGCTATGTTTTCCAATGTGTCTACTTTCTCTAGAGACACCTTGTTTCTTTCCACCATGTCTCTCAATTCTTTTTATTGTACATAGATATGCTTAGTCTTGGAATGATAAGCTGGATTCTTTGCTAGAAATATTACGCTTTGACTATCGCAACTTATCTTCATATCTCTCTTCTCAAACCTGATTCTTAAACACAGTCGTTGCAACCATACTACTTCTTTGCTTCCATGAGCGGATGCCATGTATTAAAATTCTATTGTTGACAAGGGTACAACCTCCCATCACTTACTCATCCAGCTGATTGCTCCAACAAATTACCCTTTAATCCATCTACATTTACCCTTTATATACCCTCTTTGATTCAAATCTCCAACCGAGTCGACGTAAAAAAATCCATGTACATTTACTTCACTGTCACCTCCAATTTTTCCTTGGTAGCATATAGCATAATTGTTTGTGGTACATAAATACCTAAATACTCTTTTGATAGTTTTCCAATCCTCCTTTCTAGGTGTCATCATGTATCTACTCGACACTCCCACTGCATGGGAAATGTTTGGTCAAGTGAAAACCATCACATACATTAGAATACCAACAACACTTACATAGGGAACATGTGCCATGTCCTCTATTTATTCATGTGTCTTTGAAAATTGCTCAGTAGTTAGCATTTATCCCACAGGAATTGGTACCTTTATAGGTTTGTAATCCTGCATGTTGAAAAATTTCAAAACTATATCAATGTACTTCTTTTGGTTGAACCAGAGCTTCCTATCTTCTCGATCTCTTTTGATCTTACTGCACCAAGATCCTTCATGTGAAACATAGAAGATAAATTCTTCTTCCCCTGTTTTATTGTGTTCATATTGTTTCCAATCAACAATATGTCATCGGCATACAATGATACATATATGAAACACCCACCTTACTTTTGTTGGAAATCTAATTGTCATTGATGTCAAACCATGTAGAAGTCCATAAACCCTAGAGGTGTGGTCATGAGGCCCGAAGTTGACTGAGGAATATGAGGTTGAAAAACATTACAAGTACATGCAAATCCCTTATATATGGATATTTCTCTTCATGTCATTTCCAATGGTAGGTGGTACACCACATGGTTCCTCACGACTGATGAGATATTCCCTCTTGAAGTTGAAAGCCCCAAAGAACGGTTAAGAAGCACTTAAGAAGTTGTAACAAGAAGTTACAAGTAATTAATTAAAGGGTAAAAAAGTTGTAACAAGAAATAATGAGTTGACCCTAAAAGTTATGAAGTCCCTAAATGGTTGCAACAAGAAGTTACAAGTCATTAATTAAAGGGTAAAACAATTGTAACAAGAAATAATGAATTGACTGTAAAATAAGGAAAAAGGGTAAAAAAATCATTAATTAAAGGGTAAAATAGTTCTAACAAGAAATAATTAGTTGACCCTAAAATCAGGAAATAGGGTAAAACAATTAGAAGTTAGCCCCAAAATAAGTCACTTGAAAAGTATAAATACACATCAATAGTCTCTCATTCATACATACAAGTTCAATGAATATCAATCTAGTGAACACTTGATCTATTAGAAAATTTGAGGTAGTGAGGATGCGATAAAGCAAAGGGGATTCTTGTTCCAGGTTGCAACAAGGTATGATGATGCAACAAGGTTGTTACAGGATCTCAGATATGTCTCTATGCATGATTTTGATTCTTATATATTGATTTTATGGTACATGCTTGAGGAATGACTTGGTGAGGTTGGTATATGTATGAGTCACATTACTGATGTTATGGTACTTTCTATTGGCACATATTATGGTACATGGTTTATGACATGATTGAAACATATAATGAGTGATATGGTATATGGTTGAGGTACATCTTGTGGTATATGCCACATACTTTGGATATTTGATGTTAGGATTACATTTTGATGTATGGTCTATGTGAGTGGATCTGGTTGATGATGATGATGTATCAATGACAGTGATAATGACATAGATAATGAAAATGATAGAGACAGTGCAAATGACAGTGAAAATAACAGTGATAGGTTGATTCTACATTTATATTCCATGGAGGTAGGATGGGACAAGGAAAGGAGGTCGTAGCCTCCTTCTAGTTGGAGCTAGATAACATAGAGAGTTGGAGCTTCTTTCAAGTTTGAGCCCATAAAGTAGGGGGTTGGAGCCTCCTTCCAGTTGTAGCTGGATAATTTAGGGAGTTGTAGCTTCCTTCAGGTTGGAGCCTGTAAATAGTGGATTGGATCCTCTTTCGAGTTGGTGCTGAAGAATTTGGAATTTGGTGCTTCCTATGAATGTAATCTTTGATATATATAAGAAAGCATTCTGTGGTTTTGTCCCATTTGGGTTTCCACGTAAAATCTCTCGTGCACTGTGTATGATGTGACATATTGTTGAATGGTACTACTTATGGTTATATGTTCATGAAATGTTAAATGAAGGCATAAGTGATAATTATTGATATTCTGATTAAAAGTGGTAAAAATTGCATAATACTGATTCACACCCCCTCTCAGTATTCCAACAAATGGTATCATATCAGGTCCTTCAAAAAATAGTATAATCACTGGAAGGAAGATCATGGAGTATGCTAAGATTAGAATACCACATTTTGATGTATAGAACTATGCCTTCTGGAGTAGAAGGATGAAAACCTATATAGAAGCACATGGATTTGATGTCTGGCAAGCAATAGTAGACAGATACACAACACCTACCACTCGTCCAACAGATAAAGACATAAGAAACTTAGTGAAAACAATTTGAGGGCTAAAAATTATATTTTGAATGGCCTAGTTGATATAGTATATGTCAAGGTTATGTGTTGAGACTCTTCAAAGGATATTTGGGACAAACTTCAAAATATTTATGAAGGGGATGCCAAAGTCAAAGGAGCCAAGATTCAAACTTACAGAGGTCAATTTGAACAATTAAATATTAAGGAATATGAACATATTGCAACTTACTTTCTATGAGTTGATGAAATAGTGAATGTTATTTAAGGTTTTGGAGAAGAAATTAAATAACCAGTCATTGTTCAAAACATACTAAGGTCTCTACCAATGATATTTGATCCTAAAATTTAGAAAGATAATATCTTTGCTACTTTGAGCATGGACAAGCTACATCGAATCCTTATAGCCTATGAAATGGGAGCAGAGTAGGATAATCCATCTAGGAAGGAATCACCTTTCAAGGAATCCAAGAAGACAAAGAAGACGAAGAAAAATCCAAATTCAAATTGCAACTGCAACGATGATTTAGAGGTAAATGAAGAAATGGCCAACTTCATAAGGAAGTTTGAAGAGAGGAACTGACAAGAACAAATGTATGCTTCTCTTAAAATATTTTAATTGTGGTAAAATTGGTCATTTTTCTACTAAATTTCCTTATGCTAAGAAGTCAAATAGTGATGAAGAAGAAGGTGCCAAGAAAGAAAATAAATATCAAAAGGGAAACAAGAAAGGAGATAAAAGGAAAATCTTCAAGAAAAACCTCTCCTCAAGAGAAGACAATTCCACATTTTATGAAGATGATGATAGTGACAGTGAATTAGAAAGAGTTCTCTTCATGTAAATGAAAACTCAAAAAGGAACCTATGAAAGTGACAAAGAAGATGAAGTGGATCTTGAAGAAGAATCAATCAGTGCCTTAAGCGAGCTAAGAAGGAAAAGGAAGAAAAGCAAGTCATTCAAAGAAGAATTGATCAAACTAAAGGATAGTTCTAAAAATACCAAATAAGTTTCTCATTTAAAAACCAAGGTAAAAGATGTAGGAAAAGAGAGAAGAGATTTTGAAAATCCATCTTAAGGAAATATCTGAAGATTTAAACAAGCTTGAAGCAGAATTCAACCAACAAGAAAGAAGACTTGAAGAAGAAATCATATCCTTGAAAATCCATCTTGAAGAAGGAAAAATAATGGAAGAAGTAATGTAGATCCAAATGATAGAGAAAGAAAAAGAGTGTGAGAAGCTTGAAGAAGAAGTCATGTCATTGAGAGTTGAAGTCAACAAGATAAAAAAGAACTTTAAAAGTTCTCAAGTGTTATAAGATAATATCAATCATCAAAGGCTATGCAATGACAAGTCTGGACTAGGATACAAGAAAATTCATTTTGAGAAAGGTTCAAGCTCCATGATGAAAGAAACCTAACAAAAGAGTTACACAAAAGATATCATAAGTCCCAAGACTTCAAAGAAGAATATTCAGGTAATGGAATAATATCATCCAATCAGAGGAACACAATATTATCAGAGGAATAAATACAAAAGAATAACATTTCCAAGAAGTCATTATACCTTAAGAATATTTAATCATCGAGAAGGAAACAACATAAGAGAATATTGTGATCAACTAAGGCATGAATTTAGAAGGACTACATCAGAAAGAGGGTCATTTTCTTCCAGGTATCAAAGTTTCTTTTTGGGTTATTTTTTTACATGTAATAACTTTGGACATAAAGTTGTGGATTGTAGAGCATATGGAAGAAATTTTCAAGCAAGAGATGCTTATGTGGCCCCTCACAATATTGAATGCTACAATTGCCACAACTATGGAATCATATCTTGGAAATGTATAAGTGTTATGGAGCCTTCCATGAAGGAAACAATTGATGTCAGATACAAGAAGGTTTGGAGAAGAAAATAAAAACAAGAGCATGTGAATGAAGAACAGGTCCCAGATATTATACTCACAAGATTTATAGAGTTACATGAGGAATATAAAGATGAAGAAGAAGATGTCTGAATTCGGGAATATGATGAATCCGTAGGTGAAGAGGAAGATTAATCCACATTAGGGTGTCTTCCTCCACCTTTCTAATCCATTTGGCTTGGAGGCTCCCAATAAAAGTGAATATTAAAGAGGGGGATTCTAAGCAGTCGCTCTACAAATTAGAGAACTATATTTCAAGCAGTCTGAAGTGTTTGTAGATTTTGGGAAGGTAGTTTTAGAGTGGTTTGATGATAGAAGTGTAGAATGTCTTGTGAAAGTTTGATTGTTTGAGGAGAAGCTTTCAGAACACAATCCCATGTAAGTATCAACTTAGAGTTATCAAGAATATCATTGGAACACTTTTTAGGAATAGATTCATAATTACATGGAATATTCTAGGAAGTGGCATAGAGACTCGAGGATGTGTTAAATATAGAGTAGAGAAATTGACATATTTGATTCAGTTTGAAGAGAACAAATATGTTGTAATCAGTTGCAACAGATGGGTCAACATTGTGTGCAATTGAGTAGCAAACTCATGGACAATTTTATGACATATGGACAAACATGAATTCATGAGACACTTGATAGGTACATAAGACATGAGTAAGAGAATATGCATAGCAGTGGATGAAATCATATCGATACGTGGAATCAATCAATCACATGAAGACAAGTAGTGAAAGGAACAACAAGACAGGGGATGAGAAACCATAAAAAAAAGCTATATTGTCAGAGGAAAATTGTTGAATGATATGTTCTTTGATGCCTAAGAAGTAAACATGACAAGCCATAAATATTTGAATTCAAGTAACTTTAAACTCTTTTTATATATGTCAGTGAAATAAAAGAGGAATAACAAATGGACAAGAAGCACGTGAAGAGAGGAAAGGAATAAAGTATAAGAATCCCCATATTTATCTACATGACATATTGCAGAGAAGTCAAGGGGAGATAAATCATCAGAGAAAGAGATCAAAAAAGAAAGATCATAAGCATGAATACAGGGGGAGACATTATGACAAGGGATTTTCCCTTTTTCCCCATGATTTCAAATGGGTAGAAAATGAAAGATCAAAAGCATGAAGACATGGGGAGCAATCCCAAGGGGAGATACCCTTTGTCATTGATGTCAAAGGGGGAGATAAAAATTGAGAGATAAATATGAGGAGCGATGGTCACATGGAGAGTATAAGTATTGGAGTATGAGTGTTTCCATCAATTCCAAAGGGGGATATTATTGGAAAGTTGGTTGTCATTGATGTCAACCATTGGAGAAGTTTGAAATCCCCAGAGGTGTGGTCATGATTCCCGAAGTTGATTCGGGATATGAGGTTGAAAAAAATTATAATTACATGAAAAACCTTCATAGATGTATAGTCATGATCATGTTGTTTCCAATGGTATGTGGTATGCCATGTGTTTCTTCATGATTGAGGAGATATTCCCTCTTGAAGTTGAAAGACCTGAAGATTGGTTAAGAAGTACCTAAAAGGTTGCAACAAGAAGTTACAAGTCATTAATTAAAGGATAAACCAGTTGTAATAAAAAATAATGAGTTGACTCTAAAAGTTAAGAAGTCCCTAAATGGTTTCAACAAGTAGTTACAAGTCATTAATTAAAGGGTAAAACAATTGTAATAATAAATAATGAGTTGACCCTAAAATAAGGAAAACAGGTAAAATAGTCATTAATTAAAGGGTAAAACAATTGTAATGAGAAATAATGAGTAGACCCTAAAATCAAGAAAAAGGGTAAAATAGTTACAAGCTTTCCCAAAATAAGTCACTTGAAGAGTATAAATACACATCAAGAGTCTCTCATTCATACACAAAATTTCATTGAATATCGATCTAGTGAACACTTGATCTATTGGAAAATACAAGGTAGCAAGGTTGAGATAAAGAAAAGGGGATGCTTGTTCTAGGTTGCAGCAAGGTATGATGATGCAACAATGTTGTTACAGGATCTAAGGTATGTCTCTATGCATGATTTTGATTTTTATATCTTGATTTTATGGTACATGCTTGAGGCATGTCTTGGTGAGGTTGGTATATGTATCACACACATCATTGATGCTATGGTACTTGTTATTGACACATATTATGGTACATGGTTTATGGAATCATTGAAACATATCATGAGTGATATGGTATATGGTTAAGGTAGATATTGTGGTATATGGCACATACTTTGGATATTTTTTGTTGGGTATACATTTTTATGTATGGTCTATGTGAGTGGATTTGGTTGATGGTGATAATGTTTCAGTGATAATGAAAATGATAGAGATAGTGACAGTGAGAGAGACAGTGACAATGAGAGAGACAGTGGACGTGACAAGTAGAGTCTACATTTTTATTTCAGGGAGGCAATATGGGGCAAGGAAATGGGGTCGTATCCTCCTTCTGGTTGGAGCGGGAGAACACAGGAAGTTGGAGCTTCCTTCAAGTTGGATCTTGTAAACTAGGAGGTTGGAGCCTCCTTCCAGTTGTAGCTACATAATTCAGAGTTTTGTAGCTTACTTCAAGTTGGAGCTTGTAAATAGGGGGTTGGAGCCTCCTTCCAGTTGGTGTTGGATAATTTGGAAGTTGGTACTTCCTATGAATGTAATATTTGATATATATAAGAAATCATTCTATGTTTTTCTCCCATTTGGGTTTCCACGTAATTTTAGTAAAATTTCTTGTGCACTATGTATGATGTGATATATTTTGGAATGATACTGCTTATGGTTATATGTTCATGAAATTTTAAATGAAGGAATAAGTGATAATTGTTGATATTCTGATTAAAAGTGGTAAAAATTGCATAATATTGATTCACCCCCCCTCTCAATATTCCAACACCTTTTTGGAATATACACAGTGATAAGATTTGCTTCTCACAAATCCCAAACTAAGTATTTATGTATCAAACTTTTGGTACCACATACTTAGTGATTTCATTAGACCATAAAGGGATATTTTAAACTTGCACACCAAATATGTCTTGCCCTTTCCTACAAATCCTTCAGGATCTTTCATGTAGATTTCTTCTTCCAGGTCTCCATGTGGGAACTTTGTATTCACATCCATCTTTATATTTCCATATCAAATGTAGCAGCTAAATACATTAGTACTATAATGGAAGTTAATTTTGAAATGGGGGAAAAAATCTCACTAAAGTCATCTCCTTCGACCTAGGAATATCCTTTCGCTACCAGTCGAGCTTTGAATTTCTCAACTTGACCTATTGCATTCATATTATTCTTAAATACCCATTTGATACCAATGAAATTTCTTACACTAGGTAATTCAACTAAATCCCACGTCTCATTCTTGTGAAAGGATTCCATCCCTTCGACCATGGCATCCTTCCAGAGTCTACCCTCTATTGATTTGATGGCCTCCCTGACCAAGTTGGGCTCTTCGTCAGTGGAAGTTAGCACAAATGTAGAATGGAATTTGGGTAGACTATACCTTTTGACTGGTTTTCTTACTCATTCTTACCTCCTTACAATCAAAGTTGTTTGTTCCACCTTGTTATCTGATTCAATTGAATCATGTGAATCATCTTCTTCTTTGTTCCTCATTTCAAACCTCACCTTCTTTAGATTGTTCTATGTTTGAACCATCACTTTAGATTTAGAATTCCTTCTGACTTCTCTGAGGATAACATCTTGATTGTACACTATTTTCCTTGATGCAGGATTCTATAGATTATATCCTTTCATTCCTTCTTTGTATCCAATGAAAATACACTTGAATTCCTTCTTGTCTAGCTTGCTCCTCTTTTCCTTAGAAACATACACAAATGAATAAAAAATAAATACTTTGAGATGTGAAACTGAAGGATTCTTACTAGAAAATAACTCATGTGGATTCATATCGACTAGCATTGATAAAGGAGAGATATTCACCAGACATTTTGTAGTGTCGACTACCTTTTCCCAGAATTCTTGTGTAAGCTCAACACCACTGAGCATGTTCCTTGCCTTTTCCATCAAAGTTCTGTTTATTCTCTCAACAACTCTATTTTAATGTGGGGTATATGTTGTGGTAGTTTGGCATCCTATGCCACATTTCTTGTAGAATTAATCAAAGTATTTTCCACAAAATTCACCATCATTATCAGTTCTGAGCACCTTAATCTTCTTATCTTTCTGGTTTTCTACAAGAAACTTAAAATATTTAAATTTATTGAAAAGATTTGATTTCTTCCTCAAGAAATATATCCATGTCTTCTTGGAAAAATAATCTATGAAGGAGACATAATATAAGGATCCATCAAGTGAATGAACTGAAACAGGGCCAAACACATCACTATGAACCAATTCTAGAATCCCCTTTTCCCTTGTTTCTCCAAATGGGAACCTCACCTTAATTTGTTTTCCATATATACAATGTTCATAAAAGTTGACTTCTAAATGACATTCAGGAAAATATTTCACTATACATTTATTATGCATAGCTCGAAGTCCTTTTTCTCCAATGTGTCTCATCCTCTCATGCCATAGCATGGTCGGGTCCAGTTGATGATGACTTGTCGAGTCAATTTGAATCAACTCATCCTGAGTTGAGTCGAGTCGAGTCAAAATATATTTGGCTTCAATAATAACAATGTTGTTGCATTTATTCAAGTCGATATTCCCTAACAACTTGTATAGGGTTCCAATCCGAAATCATTTAATTAAGACCATATCCCCTATAACCATCTTTCATGTATCCTTCTGAAATAAAGTGTGCATACTTGCATCACTCATCTTACTAAAATATATTATTTTTATTCCAAACCTGAAATATGTAGCATACCTAGTGGGGTTCTGCTCCTCCCATCTTGTAGCATCAATCCGACTCTTCCCCATCCAAAATTTTTGGTTATCAATTCGTCCCTCAAGAACACATATCCTCCTTCTTATATTTCATATTCACATAATCACTCTCTATGTGGTGTCATATGATATAATTCTCCCTAGTCGATAAACCAAACATCTTGATCCTACTGTGTATTGTTTGATGCCAGGTACACATCGCCTCCCTTATCTAGAGTCATCTTTCTCTAATTCAAATGCTTCTCATCAAATCTTGTAATGAATTCCATTTTTTCCGAATTGTAGTACCTTTTGTAATGCCCATCTTTACTTCATTTCTAACATCTTCTTGTCGAATGAATCAAGGATTTAGATCTAACCTTTGACTTAGACTTTCTACCAGAGAATTTTCCTTTATCTCTATCAACAAGTTGACCTATCACCACTAATGCATCTTTGGTTGATCCTTCCATGTTCTTCCTTATCATTTCTTTTGATAGTAGAGATGAAGCCAAGTCTTCTAGAGTCAATGTGGTTGAATTACTCCCTATGGCCATGACTAAGATATCCCAAAAGTATGGCAAAGAACATAATAAGCTAATACATTTCTCCTCCTTAGTGATTTTGATATACATAGAAGATAATTGGCTTATTATGGTATTAAACACATTTAAATTCTCAATTATCGAACTTTCCTCACTCACCCTCAGAAGATACAATTTCTTTATAAGGAACAACTTATTTACCATGGATTTCGACTAGTACAAGCTTCCCAACTTCTCCCACAGTTTCTTGTCCAAATATTCACCTGAGACATTCAACAACACTGAATCTGCAAGTCAAAGTCAAATCATACTCCTTTCCCTTATCTTAAGTTTTTCCCATTCTTCCATCATCGTACCTTCCATAATGGTACCTGAATTTTTGCTTCCCATTTTTCTCAATCTACAAGGAGATATTCAATTTTAAGATTCCAAAGCTCAAAATTGTGGCCATTAAAGTTTATGATCTCTATTCTTGAGCTACTATCCATTCTTTAAGCACAATATTTAAGTATTTCTGACTTAAAAATCTTACTGAACCTAAGTTTTAGCTCAGATCCAAGGTTATTAAACCAAGCTATGATACCACATGTTAGGAAAGATAACACTTCCATGGTAAACCTAGCGAAAGAGAGGATGGAATATTTAATCAAGAAAGTAAATGGAAAATCAAACACACAGTACACAGATATTTTACCTTGGAAACCCAAATGGGAAAACCAACATTCCTTAAGCGTATTTCTCTCTTGTTGCATTATTCATTCAGAATAAAAGGTTACATGCCTAACCATGGTCCATGCCTAAGACACAATCGACATCATACCTTCTTGATTTACAGAAGAACAACTATGTAGCTAATTCAAATTACATCTAAATGACCAACAACCTCTAAAACAATTGATCTAAAGATTAACTAAATTTTTTCTTTTACAACATTACAACACCTTATTTATAGGCTTTACAGTAGGAAACACCATAAAGAAGGATGCCCAAAAATGGTTACATATCCATCCATATCATTGGCTACGAATCCTGCGAATCTCATGATTTTGTTATAGTCAAATACTAAGTCGAATTACTAGTCAACTAACAGTAAACCTTCATTCAGTCTTCAATCGGTCACCACATGACCACCTTTTGACCTCTTGTTGATTGACCCATTGAACTTGTTGTCAATTACTTTGACTTTGAATTTTCTTAGTAGATCTAACTCGACTTTCGACTTTCACTGCCAGTCGATCCACCTTGACTAGACTTTCACTACAAAGAATATAACAATCCAACATAAAGAATAAACCATAGTGGTCTAAAATATCTTTTTGAGCAACCAACAATGAATTCCAAGCAAACAAGATAGCTAGAATTTTTAAGAGAGTATAAATTTGACATCAAGCATATCAAAGGAAAAGAAAAAAAAGGTGTTGATGCACTCAATAGAAGGATACATCTCATGAATGCTACAACCCTTAGTATTCATAGTTTAGATTTAAAGAGATGAATTTTATATTTTGTTGTTATAGACAAACATTACCGACAGGGAAAACAAAGCTTACAATAGAAAAATGTACAACATAAATTTAAAGAATACAATATGAAAGAAGATGGATTACTTATGCATAAAAACATAAATTATGTTCCTAGCTCCCGAGAACTTAGGAATTTGGTATTAAAATAAATGCATAATGTTCCATATGTCGAACATCCAAGTTACCATAAAACAATTGCAGCAATAAGAATCCAATACTTTTGGCAGGGAATGAAGAAGGATGTTTTTTACTACATTTCCATATGTATGGAATGTCACACAGTGAAACATGAACATAGACACCCAACTAATTTGCTACAACCATTGCTAATTCTAGAGAAGAAATTGGAAGTGGTAACCATTTATTTTATTACTAAATTGCTCTAGATAACAATGAAACATTATTCAATAATGGTAGTAGTGGATAAATTGACAAAGGATGCTCATTTTGTTCCGGTGAAAATGACTCATACAACATCCAATATTGCAGAAATTTACATGAGGGAAATTTCTAGGTTGAATGGAATATCGAAGGAAATTGTTTCAAACAGAGATACAAAGTTTACTTCAAACTTTTGGAGAGGATTATTTAATGGATTTGGTACAAATATTAATTTTATCTCAACATACCATTCATAGTCCGATTAGGAGACAAAGAGATTCAACCAAGTGATTCAAGACATGTTGAGAATGTATGTGATGGATAAACCATCTAAGTAGGAAGATTACTTGCATTTGGTTGAGATTTCCTATAATAATGGGAATCAAGCTTCATTGAACATGATCCCATTTGAATATTTTTATGGTAGAAAATGAAATACTCTAGTGAGTCAGGACTGTTATCACATGATTTGTACTTGTTCAAAGCCCACCACAAGATCCCTAAATCTTGCATAACTATGGAAGAATCTACCACTATCACCTAATTAGAGACTTCCCTTGTTTTAGTGATGGAAGATGTTCACCATAAGGGATCAAATTGCAAGTTTATTATCCAATCCTACAACCCCCTGTATTGATCACCAAATGGTTGGTATAGGTTAGGGAAATAGAAGAGGGTTGAAGATGATTTGGTACCTACATGGAACAACAACACTAGTGTATATATAACAATTTTGAAGCTAAAGTATGAAATAAACACCTCTTTTATGTAAATGTGTTGAAACTGCACATAATATATCTAGCTAGAAAATACTACACACACATTTGTAGAGAGAAATTGAGAAAGAAGAAGCAAGAGATAAATAATAGAAGAATTCCCATTAACCATAATGAATAATGAATAATTTGCACATGATATACTCTGTATAACTCAATCAATGCCCAATGGAAGAGAACCAATTCTCCATAGTGGTGGTATAGAGTGATGTGGACACACACCAGCAGTTATGAGAGTGAAATACTACCTATTCTAGTCTCTCAGGCAGTTACGGGAGTGAACTGCCACCTAGCTGAGTTAACTAGTTAACCAGTCTTTAGTTAACTGGCTGAAACAATGTGTAGTGAGGAGTATATCAAGGAATAAAGGGTAATGCGCTAGTATGGTGATGAAACCAAGGCTAATGTGCATTACCATGGTGATGATCCCAATGTTTCATGGTGACAAAACCAATGCAGCATATAGAATCAACTCAACTAGTCAAATTGAAGTGTCAACTAAAGAGAATATTCCCCAGGTGGAATATTCTCCCCTACAATATAGGAGACTGGATAATGACTAATAATGATTAATAAACATGGAAAAAACTTAGGAAAAACAAATCCTAGGTGTGTGTGAAGTAACTCCAACATCCCCTCTGAACATCACTATGGCGAAAATAAAGAATGGGTCCCAACAACGAGGTCATGTTAGGTACCCAAATACAAAAGATACACTGAAATAAAGTGAGGAAAGAGGGAAATCCTCATTGGAAAACCCCCCCCTCAAGGTACAATGTATGTAAAAATAAGAACTGACAATTGTTAGGAAACTGTATCCTTCACTCCAAGATGACTTCGCAGAGAATGAAACTTCTGCTCAGTCAAGGTCTTGGTGAAGATGTTTGCCATCTATTTTGTTGAAGGAAAAAACTGTAGGTAGATGATCCCATCGTGTACTAAGTCCCATATGTAGTGCATGTGGATATCAATGTGATTTTTCCACTTCCTCTAAACTAGATCTCTGCAGAACTTTAGAGTGCTCTGGTTGTCACACCAGATGATGATCGACCGATGAAATTGAATGCCCAATTCAGTGGGAAAATGATGTAGCCACATAGACTAAATGGTTATGTTAACTACCCCTCTGTACTCTACCTCAGATGAAGATAAAGACATGAAAACCTGCTTCTTTCTTGACCAACATATAGGCCTAGAACCAAGACTGATTGAGTAACCAGATGTGGACTTGCAATCAGTGCTATCACCAACCCAGTCAAAATCAGTAAACCCGATGAGATATAATGTAGAGTCCATTGTATAATGAATCCAAAAGTTAATGGTGTCATGTATGTATCGAAGGATACGCTTTGCAGCCTTCCAATGTAGCTCATGCGGCTCCTACATGAACCTGGAAACTGCGCCAACTACATAGGAGAGATATGGTCTGGAGTGTGTGAGATACAACAAGCTCCCCACTAGTTGTTTGTACAGTGTGTTTTCAACCAATGGAGTGTACCCTCCATCCTCAAGTTTGACTCCTGATAGGAAAGGATTTAGAGCATACTTGTAGTATGTCATGTGAATTCTCTCAAGGAGATCTCATGCATACTTGGTCTGAGACATTTTTATGCCTGATGCATCCTGAATGATCTTGAGTCCGCGGAAGAAGTGTAGCGGACCCATGTCATTCATAAAAAACTTGTCATGTAGAATCCTCTTGACTGCAACAATCATTGAAGTCAAGCAACCGGTGATCAACAAATCCTCAACTTACAGAACTAAGAGTAGAAGTGAATTAGTCGTCCTAAGCATGTAGACATTCAAGTCTGATTTACAATGTACAAATTTCTGTGACATCATGTAGGAGTCTATCTTGGAATACCATGCCCTCGAAGCCTGCTTGATGCCATAAACATATTTATTCAATCGACATACCAAAGATGAATCCCGCATAAATCCATGGGGATGCTCCATATAGATATCCTCAAAGAGATCACTATGAATAAATGAAATTTTCACGCCCATCTGATGGAATTCCCATCCCTTGGCCACCGCAATGGAAAGTGCCAAATGTAAGGAATCCATATTCACTACTGAAGAAAAGGTATCATCATAGTCAATTCCATGCACCTACTGAAATCCTTTGGAAACAAGATTGGCTTTGTATCTTCTAATCTATCCATATATTGTGCTCTTGGTCATGTAAACCAATTTGGATATGACAAGTTTCCTTATAGAAGGAAGGGGAACCAGATCCCAAGTCTAGTTGTCGAGGAGGGAGTTGTACTCCTCCTGCATGGAGGATTCCCAAAAGGGATTTCTAACAGCCTTGCCATAAGACTATGGATCTGAATACGGAACCAAGAAAATATGCTTAGAGGGAAATGGTTCAATGGCTGTGAGTGCAACAGGAGGCTCCTAGAAATCAGATCGATTCCTCCTATTATCAGCTAGATCACCAACTAGATCCCATGCATCTTGAAGAGTAGTCTGTGCCTACTTGGGCCTCTGCTCTAGCTCTGCAAATGCATCTGGATGATCTAACTCTGCATCTGACTGTATTGAATCTGTATCTAAATCATCTAAGTCCTATGAATCATAACTCTCATCTAAAGAAGAGTCGTCATGTGCATGCTCATCATCTCAGATTGGTGGAAGAATGAAGGTGTCTGCATGCGACTGTTGAGGTACATGCGATACACTTTCCTCGAATTGGAGACTTTTCTCAATGATGAGTCAATCTGAGGAAAGTTCAATAAGTATTTATCCCTTCACACCATCAGGGTATCCAACAAAAATACACGCAGTGCTCTGTGGATCAAGTGCCTTCCTCTTTTCAGAGGGAATCCGGGCACATGCACATGAATCGAAAATACAAAAGTGGGTCACTTTCGATTTGAGGCCGCTCCAAGCCTCGTATGGGGTATTATTMTTGACAGATCTATGGGGATATATGTTTTGGATGTATGTTTCACAATTAATTTCTTTGTCCCATAGTCTTTGTGGTAGTGACTTTGCATGCAGCATGAAATATGCCATCWCTTTTAGAGATCTGTTTTTTCGCTCAACAACTCCATTTTGCTGCAGAGTATAGGGAACCGTGTGCTACAACTGAATACCTACCTCATGAAAATTATTCTGGATCTCATGATTGACATAATCTCCCCCATTATTAGTTTGGAGGACTTTGATTTTCTTTCTGGACTATGTCTCAACCAAAAATTTGAAATCTTTGAGGTGTTGAAAGACCTCAGATTTTTTCCTGAGAGAGTAAATCCATGTGAAACGTGAGAAATAATTAAAAAAAATGAGAACAAGCCTTTATTTGTTTATATATGGATGTGGAAAAGGACCCATTAGGTCACTATGGATCATATCTAAAGTCACAAAAGCTCTTTGAGACTTTCCTTTGTCGAATTACTCTTGAGGGTGTTTTCCAAGAACACATCCCTCACATACTCCCTTGGAGAAATGGATTTCTAGTAGACCATCAACCAATATTTTTTTGCTAAGTTGTTGCATATATCTGAAATTCAAATGTCCAAACCTTTCCTTCCATATCCTACTACTTTCATTAGCATGGGTAAGAAGTAAAGCATAATCTGTTTCAATAAATTCAGAAAATGTATACAATTTAGATGGATGATTTACCCACACAGGTAGCAACCTTGGAGTTGGTTTTCATGTCATATATGTCCACTTCATTTGGTGTGAATATGAATTTATTTAAGGTGTTTGAATTCATCATCTGATACATGGAGAGAAGGTTGAAGGAAATTTTGGGAATGTGCAACACATTCTCAAAGCTTCCCTTGGTGAATTCAATCCTTCCTTTGTCGGTGACCTCGACTGGAGATTTGTCCCCCCTCAGAATAGGAGGATATTTGTGTGCATCCAATGAAGAATAGACTTATTTTGTGATGTAATGCTCCTAAATCTACGATCCAAGCATCGGGAGAGGAGTTGATGGAAATCAAGGCATGGCTAGAATTTCCATTCTTGGGATTCTGATCTTTTGGCTTCTTCTTCTGGGCACCCTCTAGGATGTGATATCCAAGGTTGTTTTACTGAAGTATTTGAGTCATTATATCTATTTTTTTATGCATGCATGCGTATTCTGGATGGAATCCTTTATGAAAATGCGTGCATTTCTCCCCTTTTCTTCCCTTTCCACCTTTGGATCCAGAGGCATCGGTGAAGGGTTTTGAGTACCCTTCTTTCTTAGGATGTGCATGCCATTTCCTTTTTTCTTTATCTTTATATTTCACATATTGATGGCTTCCATCTTGCACACTAAGTGCATGCGCATTTGGGCCTTTGATTTTTCCCATGTTGATGAGCTTGTTTTTCTCTTGTGTCAGGGATTCGATAAAGTCCTCAAGAGAAGGAATATTCCAGGTGGCTCCAAAGGAGAATATAACTGAATGGACTATGGAAATGAACATAGAGAATCTAGGACCAATTTTGGAGAGAATGGTGATAATCATTTACTCCTCCTTAAATTTATCAACCCCACAACCTTTGAGTTGCGACAATAAATCCTTGAATTTTGTAATTAAATCTTGGATATTGTCGAATATTTTTGGATCCAATGTGAGAACTTCCACCTCAAGCATGTGTTCCCTCATCTCATATTGTTTTCCAAATATCCCTTCCAAGGTGGTCCAGGCTTCATTGGGATTCTTACAAGAAGATATGTGAAAAAGGAGATCGGGATAAATAACACTACAAATTGTTCTGAATGCTTCATACATTTGATTTAAATACGTGGATTTTTCTATGGCTGATGTTGGTTATGTATCTATATTCAAGGTTAACCTGTACAATCCTCTGGTTTGGAGATGAATGAATATTTTCTCCTTCCATGCAAAGTAATTGTAAGGTGTAAGAATGAGTTCTTTTGGGAAATCCATCTTTCTGTTGTCTTCAATCTTTGTACCTGCAAAACAATTTGGTGTATCTTTTTCTTATCAGTTCATCGGCTTTGATACCATGTGTTAGCGATATTTCTTGTAAAGGGGTTTTTTTCCTAAAACGATAGGCCCCTTTGGGTGGCAAATGCAAAGAATTGGGGTAAAAACCCACTTACCCTAAGTTTGGGGCGCAAATGCGCGTTTCATTAAGCAGCGGGCAAATCTAGGTGGCCAGAACCTGTGCACCCAGATCTACGGTCAAGGTTGGATTCTGGATCCCCCTCGCCATTCTAACTTTAAAGTGAAGGGGGGGCACCAGAATTAGCTGCGCATMTCTCAGCGGCCTGGATTGGGGAACACCAATTTACGGTCAAGGTTGGATTCCAGACCCCCCTTGCCATTCTACCTTTAATAAGGGGGGGGGGTCCGAAATTAGTGGCTTAAAGTGGCCCCCTCCTTGTCACATCTCCAACTCCCTCTGCTTACCACCTTCTACCACGTGTCTTCCACTCAACGCCATCCTGGCCCACCTTATTCCCATTTCCTCGCTCCCACTTGTCACCTCCTACCATGTGCCTCTCTCTCTCTCCCATCCACTTCCACTTGTGTCATGTCCTCACTCTTCAACCTGTTGCATTCTGGCCTCCTTGTCACCTTTTCACGGAACATCACCTCATCATATGGTGTCACATCCTCTGTTTCTTCACCACCTGGTGCTTCCACCTCAATACCTCTCGTCTCACCCTCACAACGTTGATGCCATCTCCCCCATCAGACCCTCATCCACTTCCGCCATATGGGTCCTCTCCTGACAGTTTAACAAAGCAGCATAAGCCAAAGGGAGATTGCCACGTCCTGTAGGTGTAGAGTTGACCAAGCCTTGCCTGATCCCGAGAAAGCAGTTATTGAGGCAGTTGATGGTGGTTGAAATTCGTCTCCTTCCATAAATGGAAGGCCGGGAAGGGACAAGCGTAGTGACAGGATGTGAGTCCTTTCTGACAAAATATCGCATCCCACATTAGACTGCATGGGCAGTCTGACAGGAAAAGGCCTGACGTAAACTATTGCGTATGGTAGAGAGATTTCACGCACAGTCTGACAGAAGTGACCTAGACGTTGTGCCATGGAAACCCGAGCAAGTTTCTGCTATGAGAGTTTTGAGTATATGTAGGCCTTTTGGCCATGTTAAAAAGAGATCGATGGTAGAGCTAAGCTCTCGAATGTAAATATTTAACAAAGCCTCTGGTTCTCTGGTTATACAATGATATGTTGAGATTTCTTGTTTAATGGCGACCAACCTCCTCCTTTCCTTATTCTTCTGAATCTGAAAGCCTGGGTATGGATGATCCAGTCGGGTGTTGTTGTAACTATATGATGTATGTTTGATTGTATTAGTTCCACAATTTTTACGGTTTACTTTGAAGTTTCTATGGTCTAAGAGGAACTCATATATGAGACTTTTCCCCTTTCTTTCCTTTAACTTACTCACCTATATGCAAACTTACTAGCTCAAGTTGAATCAAGACCTCACATGTCCTTGTTGGTCCAACCCAGTTTTCTGAGTGAGCGATATTGTTCTGAGTTTACTTCCATTCGATCACCCCCGTTATAAACAAATCATTACATAAACTTATGGGCCTCAGGCTTAATCCTACCTCAATCCAGGAGTGACTTCTGATGTCAACATTTCTGGCACCACTGCAGGGGATGAAGTTGAAAATTTTCCCAGGGATTGAACGACATTGAGCCTTTAATTCTGAAGGTTCATCGGGCATTAGATCCATACAAGATTTCTACTGTGCACTTGGTGACTCCACTGTGGTGACTCCAATGTTTCCACTTCACTATTTCGGCTGTGGCTATTTTAGCACACCTAAAAGATGACCCAGAGGAGATTTCTCGAGAAGGTTTCAGCAGCTGCTTTCTCAGCCTGAGAAGTTTCCTGGGAGGACCCAACGTTAGGATCTGGCCTTTGATGGTGAACAAAGACCAATCACATTCGAAGTTACACATATTTCACTTGGCGACTCCATGATTCAAGGATCGATTGGCGACTCTGTTGGTTCGGAATGGATCTTAGCTCAGAAGTTTGCTCCTTTTATTCTTTTTGCTATCCCTAGTTTTCCTAATGTTGTCCCTTCTTCGGATGGATGGAGCGATTATTTTCCCATATTTAGAGAGCATGAAGAGGACAACCCTGCTCAACATCTCTGTGAGTTTCATGAACTCATGCATCAGTGGGACATCATGAGGATGTATTATTGAAAATGTTCATGTTCTCGTTAGCAGGGGATGCTCGTAAATGGTATCATTCTTTACCCCCTGCTAGCATTTCTTCACTCACAGAATTTCATGCAACTTTCACCGCTTAATGTCAGAAGCTTTATCCCTCTAAGTTAATTTTTCATAACTGTTGTGGGGGATACAACAACTATATACAAGATAGAGCTACTTCTTACATAGGTTGTGAGGATGATCCTGATCACTTGGATCGGAAATCATTCCTTTCTCATCCCCATTCGTTTGCATCAAAGGAAGGTTATGAGAGTGATGGATGTTGGGAGGAAGAATATGCTTCAGGAGGAGTTATGGAGCT